>JYDV01000028.1:323385-370956 GCA_001447645.1 Trichinella pseudospiralis
TCAAAGAAGAAATCTAAATCGAAGAAAAGTAAGAAGAAAGAAACAGAAGCTAGGCCTGAGATTGAGACTATTCCATCAAAAGATGAAATAGATCTGCAACCTGAAGGAGAGCAGTTGAAGGCGGATATTGTAAAAGAAGGAGTTGCAGAAGCTGAGTTCACAGCAATCCCTCACGAAAAAATAGTTGGAGAAGTCAGAAAAGCGGAAGAAGAGGTTAAAATTGAAGATGAAAAAAAGAAGAAAAAGAAGTCAAAGAAGAAATCTAAATCGAAGAAAAGTAAGAAGAAAGAAACAGAAGCTAGGCCTGAGATTGAGACTATTCCATCAAAAGATGAAATAGATCTGCAACCTGAAGGAGAGCAGTTGAAGGCGGATATTGTAAAAGAAGGAGTTGCAGAAGCTGAGTTCACAGCAATCCCTCACGAAAAAATAGTTGGAGAAGTCAGAAAAGCGGAAGAAGAGGTTAAAATTGAAGATGAAAAAAAGAAGAAAAAGAAGTCAAAGAAGAAATCTAAATCGAAGAAAAGTAAGAAGAAAGAAACAGAAACTACGCCTGAGATTGAGACTATTCCATCAAAAGATGAAATAGATCTGCAACCTGAAGGAGAGCAGTTGAAGGCGGATATTGTAAAAGAAGGAGTTGCAGAAGCTGAGTTCACAGCAATCCCTCACGAAAAAATAGTTGGAGAAGTCAAAAAAACTGAAGATGAGGTTAAAATTGAAGATGAAAAAAAGAAGAAAAAGAAATCAAAGAAGAAATCTAAATCGAAGAGAAGGAAAGAAAATGGCAAGCAAATTTTTGCGAAGGAATGTTCAGGCCCATTAAAAGCAGAAATAAAATCAGAACCTGAAATAAAAAAACTGAAGTATAATGTTGAAGATAAAGAGATGGAAGGCAAAAAACTGGCTGAAGAAGTACTTAAATCTGAGGAAGAGGTTAAAATCAAAGATGAAAGAAAGAAGAAGAGGAATTCAAAGAAAAAGTCTACATCAAAGAAAAGTAGAAAACAAAGTAAAAATCTTATTTCAAAGAAAGAGTTAATCCCATCAAAAGGAGAAGTAATATCAGAACCTGAAGTAAGAGAAATGAAGCATGGTATTGAAGATGAGGAGGTGGAAACGAAGAAACAATCACCGGATGTTGAGGAAAACATTGCTGGAGGAATGGGTAAAGCTGCGGAAAGGTTTGAAGTTAAAGATGGAAAAAAGAACACAAATAAAAAGTCTAACTCGAAACATACAGAAAAGAAAGAAACAGAATTTGCACCGCCGATTGCAAAAATAATTTCCAACAATTACGTTGGAAGGCTACCTACAGAAGAGAATGTAGACATAGTGAATAAAGAAGTTGTAGCGGCTGAGTGCACAGCAATCCTTTTTGACCAAAGCTTTGATGAGGTTAGTAAGGTTGTAAAAGTGCTTGAAAGTGATGATGACGAAATGAAGAAAAAGAAATCCACCAAATCAAAGATAAATAAAAGAGATTGCCAGAAGATCATTCCAAAAGGTGACGTAGACTTATTAAACAAAGAAATGAAATCACCAACAGAAATAAAGGAGTTAGCGCAAGAAGTAGAAGGTGTCGAAATTGAAACTAAACTGGTGACACCAGTCCTTGAAGAGAAAGTGGCAGGAGAAGTCGGTGAAGCTGCTGAAAAGGTGGAACTTGAGGATGAAAAAAACAAGAATAGGAAATCCAAGAAGAGATTGAAATCAAAGAATAATAAAAAGAAAGAAACAGATGCTTTGCCTAAGATGGAAACACTTCCATCCAAAGATGAAATGAAAGTTCATCCTGAAGTAAAGGCGTTAAAAACGGATATTATAAAGAGGGGAATTGAAGTGGCGGGGTTAGCTGCAATCCTTCACAAAAAAATAGTCGGTAAAGCAAAAGAAGTGGTTGAAATTGAAGATGAAAAGAAGAAGAAAAAGAAATCAAAGAAGAAATCTAAATCAAAGAAAAGTAAAAAAGATAGCAAGAAAGCCAGAAAAAAAGAAGATTCAAGCCCATTAAAAGCAGAAATGAAATCAGAACCTGAATTAAAAGAATTAAAGGATGATGTTGTAGATGAAGATATTGAAACTAAGGAACCAACACCAGTTGTTGAAGAGAAAATTGCTGAAGAACTTGTTGAAGCTGAAGAAGAGGTTGAAATGGAAGATGAAAAGAAGAAGAAAAAGAAATCAAAGAAGAAATCTAAATCGAAGAAAAGTAAAAAAGATAGCAAGAAAGCCAGAAAAAAAGAAGATTCAAGCCCATTAAAAGCAGAAATGAAATCAGAACCTGAATTAAAAGAATTAAAGGATGATATTGTAGATGAAGATATTAAAACTAAGGAACCAACACCAGTTGTTGAAGAGAAAATTGCTGAAGAACTTGTTGAAGCTGAAGAAGAGGTTGAAATGGAAGATGAAAAGAAGAAGAAAAAGAAATCAAAGAAGAAATCTAAATCAAAGAAAAGTAAAAAAGATAGCAAGAAAGCCAGAAAAAAAGAAGATTCAAGCCCATTAAAAGCAAAAATGAAATCAGAACCTGAATTAAAAGAATTGAAGCATGAAACTATAGATAAAGGGAAGGAACCGAAGGGACTAACACCTGCTGCTGAGGAAAATTTAGCTACAGAAGTCGTTAAAGATACCAAAGAGGATGAAGTTAAAGATGAGAAAAAGAAGAAAAAAGGATCAAAGAAGAAATCTAAGTCTAAGAAAAGTAAAAAGGAAAGGGCAAAGAAAGAACGCAGTCCATTAAAGCAGGATTTGAAAGCCAAAACTGAAATTAAGGAATTAGAGGAGAATATTATGGAAACAGCAATGGAAGCCAAAGAGCTGGCACCAGTTGTTCATGAGAAGATGGGCGAAAAAGTTGTTAAAGCTAAAACGGAGGGTGAAATTGAGGTTGAGAAAAAGAAGAAAAAGAAATCTAGAAAAGAATCTAAATCTAAAAAAAGTAAAAAGAAAGAAGCAGAAGCAACCCCAAAGAAAGATCACATTCCCACCTTAATGAAAGAAAAAGCGCTGCATGATGTAAAGGAATTAAACTTGAACGCTATGGAAACTGCTAAAGAGTTGCCAGCAGAGGTAGAGGAAAAGGTTCATGGAAAAGCAGCTAAGGCTGGAAAAACGTTTGAAGTTAAACATGAAAAAGAAGAGAAAAAACGATCTAAGAAATCTAAGAAAAGTAAAAAAGGAAGTAAGCAAAAAACCTCTAAGAAGGATTCCGGTCCATCAAAAGGAGATAAAAAACAAATTCCTAAAATGAAAGAATTAAAAGAGGATGTAATGGCAACTGCAGTTGAAGGAAAAGAGCTTTCACCGGCTGTTGAAAATAAAGGCTACAAAGAAATAGATAATGTTAAAAAGGATGCTAAAATCAAGAATCAATTAATAACCAAGAATCTTGAGGCTGAAGAGATTAAGTTGAAAGATAAAGATGGTAATAAATTAGTTTTGTTTCTTAGAAGCAGATTTTTTATTTGCATTTTTAGGGAATGTTAAGAAAAAATTGAAATTAGAAACGAAAGTGAAAAGTGGAAAAAGTGATAAAATGGAAAAGAAAAAATGTATAGAAAAGGTTGCTGAAAAAGGAAGTAAACAGCCTCCTCATGTTAAAGATAAAAAGAAGGATGCAAAGCCAGATAAATCTGACACTAAAAAGAAAAAGGAAAAGCAGACAGCTCCAATAAAAGAAGCAGATAATGCTGTTAAGCCATCTAGTAAAAAGAAGATCAGTGATGATAAAGCTGGTAAAAATATTGACGCTACACCGTTGTCTAAAGAAAAGAAGGCTTTGAAGAAAGTCGGCTTACCGGATACCAAGGCTAAACCAAAAGCTAGTAGTAATAAAAAACTAAGCTCAACTAAAGGGAAGAAGAAATCGTCGCCAGGAAAACAAAAGAAGTCAAAAGGAAGTAAATCTGGTAAAGATAAAATTGTCAAGAAGTCTGATCCAATGAAAAGAAAAGTGTCAGGAAAGCAAGCTTCTACAGGAAGTAAAGATCAAAAGAAGAAGCAATCAAAAAAGGATCCAAAGGGATCAAAAGGTAGTAAGAAATAGCTGCACAAAGGTTGATTTCAAAATTACTAATATTAATTGTATTATATATTTTTATTTTTGCTTTTCAAAATTGTTTTGCTAATATTCCTATTCCTGTTTGTTTATAACTTCTTTTTCAAATTTTAATTCATTTTATACAAATGTATGAATTATTATGATTATAATGGGCTAACATTTATGTTTAAATAAAATTTTAAAATGAAGGATATTGTAACTGTTGTTCTATCAAATTGGACTGCAGAACTGACGACCTGAACGAGTAGAAGCACAGGACTATTTTTTATTAGATGAAAAATAGATAAATATATGAATTACAGAAGCGCTTCCTGCATTATGGCCAAACACGCATTGTGTTTGTTATTTACTAAACTATGTAATACTTTTTCACAAATGGTTTGCATCTGTTGCTGTCATTCAGTTGATGTAGTCTGATTAACTGAGGATCTTCTACTATCTTATTATAACAGCTTTCCGTTAGATACATAGTGGGGTACCCGTTTTCCCCCCTCCACCTCCTTTGTGTGATTGGTTGCTCACTCATAGCTTGTACGGCGTTGGTACGGTAATTGGCTACTGGTTTATGATATTTTATTAATTATTCAGTTTCGATAAGTAATTTCATTTCATGAATTAATAATAAATAAATAATGCATAATAATATTGCATGCAAATTATTTAATAATGCAAAAATAGACATGCAGAAATAATTCATTTTATGCTGATGGATAAAAAATATTAATATATTTGTTTAACAATAAGAAATCTTCAAATCAGAATATATAACTGCTGTGCATTCATATGCGCAGCAGACTCCAATTAACACGAACTTGAATAACGCGAACATGCGACCAATTTTCATTGCAAGAAATTCAAATATGTAATGGCATAGACTGAGTTGTATTAACGTGAACATCAAACCCTGTTTAGCGTAAATTTTTTTTAATACAAACAGTTTTTTCCAAAAGCATGATCGACCTTAGATAACTCGAACATCAAAATCAAGCAATTTGTCGAAGCTCAGTAAGACATACTGCAATCTGTTTTCCATTCACTTTCCTAACTGAAATGTTTTGTTGAAGACAAAACTTATTAATATTAAGCAAATTACAATTCTGCAACAAGTTGATTCAACAACAACAAATTCAGTTTATTGAAAAGCAAAAATGATAACTAGTAAACGTTTAAAATGCTTTTTAGCATGTTTTAAAAGGTAATGTTTATCTTTCAACATGTAAAAATTATTCGGCGAGATGTCTCTGCACATTTATGGCTTACTCTTTTTAACACAAGCAGCCACTTAACACAAACAAATACAAATACAAAAACACAAACAAATAATATATATACTACGTCAACGTCAATAATTCTATTATGGAATTTGTAATAGGATACTTTTAATTAAAATTTATATATACACAGCTATGTCAACATCAGCAGCGGTTATGCAGTTGCAGAAATGTAACTAAATAGGTAAACAGGAAGCACAGAACAAATCGCTAAACTTACTATGTTAATTTAAATAAACATCTAATTCTTCTCATAATTGCCGTAGCACTGTGATTAATATAAAATAAATAAATAGCTGTTAACATTATTAAGCATAAAGATAAAGATATGCTGCTATATATAAATGAGTGATACAAATGAAAGCAAACACAGAAAAGAAAGAACTTACGATAACATTCAAATTTTATTAAAATGATTTTCACATCAATAATTGTTATCTTAATTTCACTGAAAACTTGTATTGCACAGGTCGCAACATGCAAAGACGATGGTAACGCCAATGTAGATTGGTAAGCCCATTAGACTATTGTCTGATAAAATTGATATTTCTGTCAAAGCAGTTTATATAAAATAAATCATCAGTTAAAAAATTTTATAAACTTAAAACAAAATTGATAGATTAAGAATTTAACTGATTAGTACTATTTGAAAAAAATATTAAATTATAAAAAAACGTTATCTATATTCATAGAATTTTGAATTAAAATTTTTCGTCATTGCAATGCCTATCTGCTACAGAATAGTTGTGTTTTAAGGTACTTTGTATATAAGCCTCCAAATGTGTTAAGCTCAAAACTTTTGAAATCAGCAGTAAATCCAGCTTGGGCTCCTTCTGGGGCAGATATTAATCAAGGTGCAGGCCATTCAATAATCAGAACAATGGCAAGCTTTGTACAGCACCATGCACAAATTAATGTTCTTGCATATAGTGACGATCCACCAAACTTGCCTCCTAGAAATGAAAAAAGCAAAACCAAAGGTTACTGTACTTTTAGATTTGATAAATAACTGAAAAAATTAATGAAATTTGTGTAATGTTTTCAGGAGTCCTTTTAGTGAACAATGCAGCTGATGAAGCTGCGTGGTTTGTACACACAGTTCCTAATTTCCTGGCATATCTCAATGCTTATTCTTGGCCACCAGCGGAAACGGCAAAAGGGCATATGTTTCTGTGTGTTTCTTTTAGCAAAGCTCATTTAAATTCTGTCGGTATGAAAATAAATTTTTTCATCCTCGTGAAATATTATGTTACAGTTTTGCAACTGTAATTTCGAATGTCCATCAGCAGTTTGAATTCTCTGTATGCATTAGCATTCAATTAATCGAAAATTTTCAATTTTAAGGTAAAGCAATTCGACACCAAGAACCATACATATATGTAAATAATTTACCTGCCGCAATTTTGAATCAACATATGGAACTATCTGATTTGATAAACGGTGTTGACGTTCGAGTAACACCTTTCCTGGGACATGAAAAATTTGTAACAAAACGCGTACAAGCTGAAGCAAATATTCAAGCTTTTGGGAAACATTCAAAATCATTTGCAGGTTATTACTTTTCTATTTAAACATTGAATGTCATTATATGAAATTTAATTATTTAGATATGTATGCAAGAGTTTTGAGAAATAGATTTGCTGCAAACATCAGAGTATGGGCATCTTCTGATGCAAGATCAAAATCAATTTGCAATAGACAATATCAACTTCGAAAAATTGCTTCTCCAATGCAACTTGATGGTGTTCAAGTGAATCGTGAAGCTGACAGTGCAAAATGGGCATTAGTTGAAGGAAAGAACACTGTTTGTTTCACAACAAATGATTATAAAGTAAATTTTTGATATAAAATTATTTCATAATATATATTTTGAAATATTTCTATAATTCATTATTTTAGGCTACTGAAAAACAGACTCCCGGAGCGGCTGTTTGTTTAGAAAATGCTGGTGTTTATAACGCTTTCCTTACAGCAGCATCTAATGTTGAGCCATGCAATAATTGATTCTTAATGATTCTTTCATTCTCTTTTGTGATTTGTGAAAATTATTTAGCATTCTAATTTTTTTCATTTATATTATTTGAAAATAAGAATCTTATTTTCAATTATAATGGCTTTTTAAATATATAGGATTTAAAAAATTTTCTGAACTTTTTAAAATAAAATATCCATTTTATATTCAACTGGTTTTTAAATTAACTACATAACTACCAAAAAAGTTAAAAATTTTTGTTGGTGGGTGTTTTTTAGTATTTCATCTGTCATAAGTTGTTACACAAATTAAAATACATTACGGTAAATTAATGCAGCTTTTTATTTTATGATTTTATTTTGCATCTGTAAAATAATTGTAAATGCTATCTATCTGTTTTCATTTTATTCATCTTACATTTGGCTTATGCGTTCAGGTAATTTGTCTTTCTTCCGTTGTGATAGATTGTGGTAGATTTGCACCTTCACCAGATTCACGATGTACTCAATTTTTCCAACGTTTCCAAAGGTTGGCAACCAACCAGGTTGTATTTATTTCCACCGTATGCTCAGTTCTTTGGCGGTTGGGGTTCAGCACTGAGGGATCGTTGTCATCATCATCGCTGATTTCGTGAATGTTACGATATCCCTTGCCGATCAAGAAGTGGAATGGTGCCAAAAAGTCTGGGTCGTATGGAACTGATCCTTTGGTATTCAACAATGAATCCCTGCTGAACACAACGTCAACATAGTTGGAGGACCATTTCAATAGTTCAAAGCTGCCGATCTTCAACAATTCCATGAGCTCTGTTATCATCTTCTGAGCACCGCTTTTGTCAACACGTGACAGCAGAATATCGTCTACATGTTCATCAACATTTCGTGTGCGGCTTCCGGGTATTCCGTTCGATGGTTCTCTGCTATGTCGTGAACAGCACTTATGACCAAGTATGACAAGCAACACAAGTCGTATAGTAATCGACATAATCGATATATGCAAGGCATTTTCTCGCTTTAAAATTTTTAAAAATTAGGTCACGTCTCAGTCTTCCAGATGTTGCTCGATTTGCAGAAACATTTTCATGATGTCCGCCATAAATAACAATTCTGAATTGTCTAAACCAGGGGTAAACAAAGTGGTCGATAGAGGCTTAGGAGTCGAATGGAAGTCAATGATTCATCGGGATCGAATATGAACTTTAAAATCCCATCCGAGGATTTTATATCCTGCAGAACTATTTTGTAACAATAATTTATACTTTTCTGAACACTTATCAACAGACCCACCAAAAATTAATTTTGCGGGGCCAAACTGCGCAATGCTAAGAGAATTTTCGACTTCAGGCTAAATTTTCACCGCCTCTTGCTACAGGTCGTTTAATGCTTGTTTCCTCCACGGCTTTGTTTTATGAGTTTGATAAGTGTGTCGCATAAGCCTTTGTGAGATATTTTTCGCGTCTTTTGTCACATCAGATGAATTGGTAAAGGCGATTTTAGTACAAAGCTAAATGATAAATTGTGCACAGCTGCTTGGGGTAGACGTCTGTGTGACCATGCCGTGCGGTATTATTAAACGTTCTTCGAGCTGTTCGAAGCGTTTCAAAACGGTAATTATTATGCGATGCATCACTACATTTCCAAAATAATCTCGTTACGTACCAATATCATGGAAAAATGGAAGGTCTCTGCGTATAATCGTACTTCCTTCAGCCGGCGATTCGATTTCAAGTTGATATACAATATCAATTTCTTCTAATTCCCAGAACTTGCGATACCTTTCGCAATCGCACAATGGTTGGACATCTATACGAAGTACCTTGACCGTATTTTTGTAGCTTGCTGTATATTATTTTAATTTTGTAACTTGAACGTTGAAATAACTTTTGTAGCAATAAATATGATTCCAACGTTGGCCACAGTTTGACACTGTTCAAGAACTGGTGGAGTGTATTAAGCGATGATCTCGTCAATTACCTTTTGGTCTACCAAAATAACTTCTGGAATCAACCCCATATCAGAAAAGTACTCTGAATAGTCTGAATCAGCTATAAATCCAGAAATAGAAACAGACAGCAAAGACATAAATTTATCTTCGTCCAACTCAGTTGTTAAACAAGCAATAGCAACTTTTCCAAATTTTTTAGAATGATCCACAATAGTTGTTTTATAGTATGTCAATGGTTTCAAGTCATTTCAGTGAAAAGAATTGTGAATTTCTGTCAAAAGAATGCTTTCAAAGTAATCAATATGTTTCTTGGATCTTCTAGGGTTTCTGAATCTATTCTTAAGTGCTGGCCTCGCAACTGCATAACTGTTCAGAGTGATGACATACCCATCTATCGTTCTTAGTCCTTCACTTTCCAAAAAGGATCTCAGGTATATGAATTTCGTCACATCGGCAATTTCAGTGTTGCTGTGTATTCCTACGGTGAACTGCTCCCAAAATGACAGGAACTTGAGGACCCTTTCGGATGTTCCACTTCGAAAGTTTAGTACATGCCAAACTCAGATTTGATTTCTTCATTCTTCGTCGTCAACGATGGCGACTTTTACCACTTTCAAAAGTTTAGATATCGAATCTAAGGTCATCGTGATATCTATCCGTGATCTAGCTGTACATATCAAGTTGTACTGTATCAAGGTTTGGACAGAGACAAACCATTCGGCTTTTTATGCCGATGCATCGACGTTACAACGCATCAAGATCCATAGTCGCTGCGGTCGAGGTTGTAATATCTAGTTAAAAGCGACTGTACAAGTTTTGGTGAAAAATTGAATTCTGCCTCCGATGGAATTATTTCCATCAATAACAGACTTATAATAAGTTTATCTAATTAAACTTAATTGATCTCGCCCAAATTCAAGATAAACGGAGAAGCTGTTCTCGAGCGTAAAAATCAAACAAACACAATGGATCTCTTTATTCCTCGAAAGTACAAATACAATAAAATATTTGAACACGCTCATCTAATAACAGCAATCCCGCTCTACTCTCCTGCCAGCCAACAACGAAAACTACCGTCTGCTCTTTTGGGACAATTAAGTTTTAACTTAGTTCCAACTGTTAATGCAAGAGCGTCATTCTTATCAAATTAGAATGCTGTTTTGTTTAGAAATATATTTAAATTTAATGCATCGATTTTATTATTGCTAAAACTAATTAATTCATTTTCAGCTAAGTTTCAGCATTTTATTTATGCAAAATAAGCGCATGATATGCGTGTCAGTTTTGTGTATTAGTATTAATTTTAATTTCAAGACTAATAAATTTCAAAAAAAAACAAAAATTTATCATTTTAATTATGACATTTTGATTTCAACTATAAAGTTAACAGCAATTAAATAACAATCAATTAATGATAACATTATATTAAGAAAGTACTTGATTGTCTCAATGTAGGCTTTGGAATTATTGTTTCTCAGCAATCTATAGTCATTGTTTAATTGTCTTTTATTTCGGATAAATTTTATGTAAGAATTTGAAATTGTTAAAAATTTTAAGTGATGGGAAATATTTCTATTCATGACATTGAAAATGCTATTCACGGTATGTTTGTGATGATTGTCCTATGAATTATAAATTACTAATTTAAGATGTTATCTTGGATTCAAATCCAAATACGCTAACCACAAGAGAAGTTCGACTAAAACTTGAAAAGCAGTTTGACGAAAATTTGCATGACAAGTGAGCTACGGAATGTAAAATATAAAAGTAAAAATATGTTTTGCTTTAGGCGAGTAATCATTGACGAAATAACCATGAGAATGCTGGTGAAAAAGTTAAAACCGATTGAGGAATTGGATTTAATAAATGAACAAAGAGGAATTAGAACGAAAAGTGCATCAACATCAGAATCAAGCGACTCATCAGATGATGAATCTTCTGTTGTTCAATGTTTCAATGAAGATGATTATAGTGATGACTCTTCAGACATAAGTATCTTTGATATCTTTTCCGAGGTAAGCAGAAATAATGTGCAAAAGTCAGTTTTCTAAAAAATTTTTTAAAATAAGTAGTATAGAATTTCTGTTTTTTTAAAATCTGAAAGTGCACTACTGATTTAATTGTATAATATATATTGAATGAATGAAAATCTTTGTTGCTTTTTACGCTTTAGAACGCTTTTACTTAATGCAGTTTCAGTGTTATAATAATAATATTTTATATGAAAAGACTTTTTCGTTATAACAATATATTAATATGATTTACTCACATCTTTATGACGTAAACAAAATTAGGGATCAGAAGTAAGTTAAGAGAAATAACTGAACATTTCTTAATATTTTTAATTGCATTTCTTAATAAATTTTAGCATTTTTAATTTTTGCAAATGGTTTTTATTTAGTAATGAACAACAACTTTGTTTTGCGAATTTATAGTTATGAGAGTTTATAGTCTTCATGGTTCGTAGAGACTTTGTAAATAAATGATTCAGTTATTTTGTTGAATTGCATTGAATTATTTACAGGATAAATATGTGAACTATTAAAATTTATGTTTCAAAAAAAGAACCTTAAATGTTCATTTGCTTTAAAATCAAATTATTGATGTTGGTTACTGTAGAACACGTTACCGTATACATATTTCAGGATCTAATTCAATATTTTTACTGGAAAAATATTTTAAATTCTAATTTGAATTTGACAGTATATAAATATTTAAATGATATCTTTTTAATTTATGCTAATAAAATGCCGTATGTAAAATAATAGGCAATTTATTAAGTGAAGGATTTTTTTGTTGTCACCTAAATCGAAAAATACTTTGTATTTTATTTCATATGCTTTGAATTTGATATGACATTGATATCATTTTATGTCATTGATACCTTATGAGAGCATTTATGAGAAAATTTCCAGTTTTGTTAAAATCATCTTGAATAACTTATACACAGTTGAACTGAGTTGCTTTGGTAGGATGAAAAAGAGGAAAATTATGAGGTGCCTTCATCATCGAACTCAAATCTGCCGCCCCCGGAGCAGAAAAATTTTGAATTGGAAGATGAAATGTTAGCACGAAAGCTTCATTTAGAAGAACTCGGCTGTCGTCAGAGAAGCACAAAGTATTACAGTCATATTAAACGATGTTTAGTTCGATCGAGAGACCAAGCACTTTCATCAACGAAAGAAAAGAAAAGTAAATTTATTATTATTATTATAAAGTTATGAAAACTTTTCATCTTAAAATATATTTTCAGCTCCAATCACCATTGCTACAGAAAGCTTTTTATCACCTGCACTTACAAATTTACTGGGCACCCAGAAGGTAAATTTTGAAATTTACACTAGTTACTTTAGCATTAGTTTGGCTTTAGTTTGGACTTTTAATTTTGCAGATTTTTCTAAGTGAAAAAAATTCAATCTGTATGAATTTACACTGACTGATGTGCAAATGTGAATATATATTTTTTAGTGATGTATCTTATTTTAAGTGTTCAATTTATTTTCATTTATTTGCAACTTATTTTTAAATGAAAAGATTTGTACGATTTTAAGAAAAAGAGTAAATTTGATTAAACTTAATATTTAAAAAATACTTGGTAAATTAAATACTTTTTTTTATGACATAAGCACTTGATCCGTTGTCTACGGTATAAATTTAAGTTTCTCAGTTTAGTTTGCAAAAATAATGGTGTGTTATAAATTTCCTATTTTTTAATATTAGTTCTACCATTTTGATTTTTTCCTCAGTTTTGTTCTGCTAGGTATTTCCATTTTCAACTTTGCAATAAAAGCTTCTTTTTAGTTACAACTGTTCAGTGCAAGTGGAGTTTTATATTAATGTAATACTATTTAGTGCAATTGCAGTAAGCAGTTTTTTAGTGTTTATCAGTATATATGCTCTTTTGCAATTTGAACCTTTGTTATTATTATATTAATTATTTATTACCTTATTATTTTATTATATTAATAAATTGTTATAAAATAGCATTCATCTATCGTTTCAGTTTATTTTAAAAAATCAGCATTAATTGTTAAGGACAGGTAGTATTATATTTGTTGCCTTGTTACTAAATTTTACCAAATAAATTGGTGCATTAATTAGCGATATATTAAATTTATTGTAAAGTAAAATGTTTTTCTTATACTCTAGAATTTGAATCTTTTCAGATGCGTCGTTCAGAACTAGTTCGGAGAATGTGGGAGATTATTAAAGAGAGGAATTTATTGGTAAGTGTGTTTTGTTATAGGAAAACTTTGAACCTATAATACTGTAACCTATAAAATTTGGACCTATAAATTTTCAGGATCCAACAAATCGTGCATTTGTCATATGTGACACCCAATTTGAAGATATTTTCAGTAAGCTTAATAGATTGTTACAAATAACAAAGATGGTTTTTTTTAATAATTAAAAGAAGTTGTAAACAATTAATATTAGTTTAGTATATATATAAATATAAATATTTCGTAGTAAAACATACCTGTTTAATATTGAATGTTTTTGTGATAAATATCTGAAAAATCTGATTGCTGTAAATAATGCTTGTAAGATGTAACTTTTTGAGAAGATTTATTGCTAATAAGGTTATAAAATATAATATATAAATTAAATATGTAAAACTAAGTTATAAATAAATTTTATTGCAGTAAAAATGTGTTTATAAATTTTCTACTTTTTAAAAAGTCAAATTTAATTTTTACCTTCGATTTAAATTAAAATTGTAATGGCTGAAATTTCTTTGGCGTTTAATGCGTCAATATTTTAGAATGCAAGCGGTTTAAAGCTTTTACAATGATGAAATATCTGAAATTCCACGTTAGTGATGTTTCACCATTTGAAACTTGATGCTTTGGTAACTGGAAACTTATTTTTGAAAATATTGGAGGTGGCATGTTTTATTTTCAGATCATGTCACTCTTTGTTATACAAATACCTTACTTCTTTTATCATCATTTTGATGTCCATTTTTGTAATTGCAAGCATGCATTTTGTGTTGCATGTTTCAAATAGAAATGACAATTTAAAATGAATCCACTGAAGTTTCTCTGCAGAATAAAATGTCTTACAGCGTTGAAAAGAATGGTTTAATGCAGTTTTTAATGAATTTTGTAATTATGTTCACAGTAAATTATCTTTTGAATATTCTTTTTGAATATTCTTGTATTATATTCTGTCAAGGTGTATTGAATATGTTTTGTATGCTTATGTTAGTTCATATTTTTATTTCCTATTAATTTCAAAAGGATTATCATTTTTATCAACGAAAAGAATTTTTTCTGATATTTTTGAATTCCAAATTACAAAAATGCTGTGCTTTGCAGTTTTAAGATAAAACGTTTCTTAATTACTTCGTTACTTAGAGAACATTTGATGATGAAGCAGATGCTATTAATGTCTTTCAGGCTTTTTGTGAATGAATGCCAATTAATGAGCATGTAAGTAGGTTCTTTATGCACGGAAATCATATATTGATTTTATATGTTTAATACTGTATTGTATAATAAATTGTACATTTAATTATAATTTAAGTGTTCATTAATCAGTGTATATATATGTTGAATTCTCAAAACTTTCCGTTATACCTATCCTTTCCGTTCATTTCAATTTTTTAATTTACATACTGCGATTAAATTGCACGCACAAAATACACCAGTTCTTAATTCGTATACAAGTGACATTTTTTGGTAAAAGCGCTAAAGATTTTGAAATAAATGACATACCAACCACATATGACAGTACTTATATTCAGTGAAACCTCTATAAGCTGAAGCCTCTGTAAGTCATAAACCTGTTTAGTGAATTTTTAATGAACCTGTGTAAGTTAAACAATTTTTTAATGTCACTTGCTACAGTATATCTTTTATCACTTGCAGACTCCTGTGAAAGTAAAACCTGCGTAACTTAAAAGTTGATGATCATGCTGATACATTAAATTAAAACCTATGTATTTGGAACAGATTTTATCCAGGTGAATCAGATGGTATTTGTGAAGTTATTGTGCGTCTATTATAAATGTGCTGTATTCTGTGAACTTGCGTGTTATTGGAAGAAGCTGAGGTCCCCTTGCTGAGAAATTGACACATTCAGAAGCAATAACAATGATACGAAAATTTCAAAGACATTTGTTTTAAGAGCACCCTGATTTAGCACCAACACTTTTACAGATTGAATCTAAATTAAAAGAAATGGAAGCAGAAAAGCGCATCAGACGCAGCCGTCAATCTATTATTTTGGATTATTTAACAGTTCTTGACAAATAAAAGAGGCCTATATGTTAAATTTTGATGAACTGCTTTTTTCGCTAAATCCTTTAAAACTTTTCTAATTCGAAAATCTGACTATTTTGAACAAATTTCTCTGCACGGAAGGTGTTCAATCTACACAGGTTTCACTGTACATTATTCATAAATTGAAAATTATATAGGTTACAATGAATAACTGCAATAAATTAATTAAATGTGCTTCTGCTTGTAATTTCTAGTAATAATTAATCCTGAAAGTAGAAAATAATCTTTGAAAAATGTTTTCCAACATTACGAAAATTGCAAAAATATTTTATATTAAAAAATTTTATTATAAGTGAAAAAACAATTTAAAGCAATTATAAAAATAACTATAGTTCACTGAGATAGATAAACAGATAAAACAGATTAAAGTAGATAAGTTACAAAATGTCAGTAATTAAAAAAGTTAAGTTTTCAAAAACAAACAACAATCAGAAAATGAGGAAAACAAAATAAAAAACAAGTATACAAAAAATTATAAAATGAAAAGAAACATATAAAAAATTAGTACTCAAGAGGGCTCAACCATTCCCTCAATTTACACCACCCTGGTGACTTCCAGATTTCTTTCCATTATCTACGACATCTTTCTCAGCTTTCTTACTTTTCTTTGACTTTGATCGTTTCTTAGACTTCTTCTTTAGCTTTTTAGAATCTTTCTTTTCAATCATTTGCTCGTCTTTACTTTCCACTGTCTCTACTTTCTTTTCAACCAATGGTTCAGCAATGTTACCTTCATCAGTAACCATTGCTGTTATTTCCTGTGGTAAGATTGGTGTCTGAGAAATAATACCATCTCCTTGCTTCTGAGGGGTCACCTCCTCTTCTATTGCGTGCTCCTTCGCAGCTTTCTTACTTTTCTTTGACTTTGATCGTTTCTTAGACTTCTTCTTTAGCTTTTTAGAATCCTTCTTTTCAATCTTTTGCTCGTCTTTACTTTCCACTGTCTCTACTTTCTTTTCAACCAATGGTTCAGCAATGTTACCTTCATCAGTAACCATTGCTGTTATTTCCTGTGGTAAGATTGGTGTCTGAGAAATAATACCATCTCCTTGCTTCTGAGGGGTCACCTCCTCTTCTATTGCGTGCTCCTTCGCAGCTTTCTTACTTTTCTTTGACTTTGATCGTTTCTTAGACTTCTTCTTTAGCTTTTTAGAATCCTTCTTTTCAATCTTTTGCTCGTCTTTACTTTCCACTGTCTCCACTTTCTTTTCAACTAATGGTTGAGCAATGTTACTTTCATCAGTAACCATTGCTGTTATTTCTGTTGGTAAGATTGGTATCTGAGTTGTAATAGCATCTTCTTGCTTCTGAGGGGTCACCTCATCTTTTATGGCTTCCTTCTTTTCAGCTTTCTTACTTTTCTTTGACTTTGATCGTTTCTTAGACTTCTTCTTTAGCTTTTTGGACTCTTTTTTATCAGTTTTTTCTGCTTCTTTGATGAATTCTTCTTGAAGCTTTTCTATTCTGATGGCCTCTACAATGTCTCTTTCGTCTATAGGTATTGCTGTGATTTCTGTCATTGGTGTTGATTCAATAGCTTGTTTTTTTGTTTGATATGTTTCTTTTTCCATATGTTGTTTTACCGTTGTCTCTGTTTCACTTTTTTTGCTCTTCTTCGATTTGGATTTCTTTTTGTCCTTCTTTTTGGAGTCCTTACGTCTAAATTTTTCTGCAGCTTTTGTCACTTCTGACAACTTTGTCCCGCAAATTCTGTCAATGAGACTGTTGCTTTCTGTAGCTTGCGCTAAAATTTCAGGTGGATATTGGGCAATTTCAGCCTCCAGGCTTTTCTCAGGTATTTTTGAGCCCATGTCATTCTCCGCCGTCATTTCTGTCTTTTGTTTCTTACTTTTTGTTGCTTTTGACTTCTTTTTTGTCTTTAATTTCTTTTTTTTAGAATCTTCTTTTCTTATTTTTTCTGCTACTTTAGTCAACTCTTCATGTGCTTTCTGTCCAGCAACACGCTCCATGATATTTTGCTTTTCCATTAGTTGTGCAATGTTTTGCAATGGAAATGGAGATATTTGAGTTCTCAATTTTGTCTCAGATTTTTTTGTGCTCATTTCTTGTGTTTCTGCCGTCTCTTTTTCCATTTTTTTGACCTTTTTGGCTTTGGATTTTTGTTTCAACTTTCTTTTCTTTTTTTCTGAATCTTCCCGTCTTATTTTTTCTGCTGCTTTGGTCAGTTCTTCAGTAGCTTTACAGGGAACAATTTGCTGAACTGCGTTTGTTGCTTTACCAACTTCTGCAATTGTTTCAGGCATATGACTTTCAATTTTTCTTTCACATTTCTCTTGGCTCATATCCTCTTTTTTCATCAAGCTTTTTGCAGATTTCTTGCTCTTTTTAGATTTTGTTTTCTTTTTTGCCTTCTTTACCAGTTTCTTGGCTGCTTTTCCGTGCCGTTCTTTTGATTCCTTAATAATTTCCTCTGGTGTTTTCTTTTGAGGAATTGCTGTCATTGATATTGGCTCAACTGGAGTTTCTTTCCATTCCAAAATTTGTTGTTTTTCGGTAAAAAAATGGTAGATGAATGCCAGAATGATGAGAACAAAGATTGCGACAAGAAACATCTTTTTTCAGATAGGAAGTATTACTATATCTGAAGTTTTTAATTTCATTAGTATTATTAAATTTAATAAAATCATAAATAACTATTTATATGATAAACCTCAAGTGAATGATTAGTTGGTCACTTACCTCAGGAACTTCGATTTTGTCCCACGTATCCCGAGCGCGGAAAACGTCAAAATGACCAATTCTGCCGACGTTAACTCTTAAGTAAAACTTTAAAATTCATTGCTTTAAAATTATTCTTTAAATTTCTGCTGTCTTTAAAGTTGTATATAGTTTAAACTTTAAAATAATGCAGTGAAGTGAAAAGTTGTTTTTTGAAAATAATGTTTTTTATTTTTTGACTAAATTATTATTTATAAATTAATATTTTTATTATTATTTTTCAAAGAGAATGCAGTTATATTATTTTAAAATAAAAATATTCAAATAAAAAGAAAGTAAATAGAAGCATCATAAAATGTTTTTCATTTTTGATGAAATGTTAATTTATAAATTTTATCGTTTTATTAATTAATATTTTTATTATTATTTTTTCATGGAAAGTGCATGTTATATCATTTTAAACATATCTGATGAAAAAATTTGAAGAATAACAGGTGTTAGCAACTTATTGAAATAAGTATATTAGTTTTTATTGTTATATAGTGTAAATATGAAATCTGACTAAATGAAGTTTTTAATTTATCTAACTTCATTTGGTTTGATTTCAAAGTAACAGTAAATTCCCATCGCATTGGCACTTTCTCATTTGTCACTGCTTCTTCTTTCTTCCGGTTGAGCCAACCGGCATTTTGTTGCCATTGCATGTAGTGTTAGTTATGAAAAGCTGACACTTTCTAAGGCAGAGCAACATTATTGATATCGCCAAAGTCCTGCATTTTATCAGTCAAAGGACTAAAATACCTAAATTATGTTTGCTTGTTGCAAAAGTAATCCGTCAGTAAATGTTTATGCAAAATACTATCTTTAATAACAAACTACAGTATATTACAGTACAATATATATATATATATATATTATTTAAAGTGGGGCTGCCCAAAGCATGACCCGCGGGCTGCATACAATTTGCGATGAGATTTTGTCTGACTCGACAGTGGATCTGACTTCACGCGTGAAAAAATAAAACAATTTGCATTGAAAGCATATTAGATAATTCAATTCTATATGTTTTATATTTGCTGGAGTGGAAAAGAAAAGGATTTTTTGAATTATTACCAAGAGAAAGACCTGAAATTGAGGAGCTGTGGACTCAAGATGTGCTCAATGTTCAGAAACACATATCTTTGCGAAAACATTTTTTTAGCACTAAATGTATTCAATCAAAGTACAGATGCTCATTGAAAGATAAATCTCATTCAAATTTCTTGCAATTGGCAACTACAAGCATCGAAGTCGAAATTGCTACTCAAGTAAAGGAATCTGAACTATCACAGAGTTCTTATTAAAATAAAATAAACGCATTTTGTCTACTGTTTTAGTAAAAACGTTTATTCACACCATAACTTTAGATCAGTTTATAAATAGAAGAATATTCACACTCAGCACAAAAATTCTGCTCCTTACATATACCACCTCCAGTGAACCTACCAGTCACTGAATTTCTGCCAGCGTTTTGTTTACTTTTTACCTGATATGATTACATATTAAACGATTGATTCTTCGTTGCCTTTCTAAGTATGCTTTAAGTTGTATCAAATCAACGACGATAGCACTTTCTGATAGCGTAAAATTGAACGGTGATGTATAAAATTTTGTAAAGTAACTATTATAATTTTTAACATTTAAAGCATCAAACTCAAATCTGACTAAGCAGCTTACTTTTCATGTGATGTTGTGCGCTTCCTGCTTAATTAAAGCAAATGTTGGTTTTATTTTATTTATTGCTAAGAATTCGAAAGTGAGACTTTACTAATTACTAGTAGGTGCACTTTTTAAAGTTAATTCTTTAATTTGCTTTTGCTGTAGCAGTTTTCGTAAAAAATTTTATATTTTTACAAATACAGCAAGTGTTATTTTTATAAAATAAATTCTTTCATCAGTACTTAAAAACTAATATTTTTATAACTGCAGATTGAAATTTTGACAAAGTGATCATTTTTATAAATTTCACTGCAAGAAGTTTTAATTTACATCTATTTTTTTAAATTCCATTGCTGTTTTTTAACATAAAGTAAATCTGAAAAACATAGTTTTGTTATTTTTTGTTTTGTTAATATTATCTAAGGCTTTGTATAAAATTTTGAACATTAAATTTAAAACTTGCACATGTCAAATAAATTAACCCCTAAATGGTCTGTTCGAATTATGTGCGTATTTGAATTTTTGATGGGAGTCCAAAATTCCCCAACTGACCATCTTGGGATTAATTTATATCGATGAATTTGCAAAGAAAAGAAGTGAAATAATTTTAAAAACTTTATTTTTGTTTTGTTCTTATTTTTTTCACTTTTTATATTTTTTTCTAACAGAAACTGCAACTATGATGCTATATGCAATGCAAATTTAAATAATGTAATGGTTTCATAATGGCAATTACATCAGTATTATATTGATTACTGAGTATAACTCATTTATTTTTAAAATTACGCAGAAAAGCCACAGCAATTTATACTGCAGTTATTTATTAATTAGTAGCATTTTTAGAGAGTTAAATCTCACTTTAAAAAATACAAGCTAAGTTATTGTTATTCAATAGAAGTTTCACAAATTTTCAATTTAAATGCAAACATTTAATAGAATTTAAATTTTCTCAGTATACTGTTGCAAAACAAATCCTTCCTATGCGATGGAAGTGTTAAAATTGATAGCACTGCATTAATTTTTAACAACTCTAAATTACACTAATCAGATATTTAGTTTTTAAAGTTTGAAAATAACTTTCTATTATATTTCTTCCATCTCCTCTACATTATCAATTACTAAATAATGATTATTTTCCAGATTTGAAGAAATCTTCTTTTATGGATAATTATTGCTGATATTGAGCTGAACTGATCAATATTGTGAAAACGGAAAATTCTTCACGCAACATCTTTTGATGAACATCCTATTTATGCATCGATTGGTTACATATAAATATTCCTAAACGCTTTCAAAGCAGAAGCTTTTAAAAATCATCGAATCAAGTTGCATGTAGTATTTCTCCTTTATTCACAATTTCGTTCTAATCAGGCAAACGTCATTAATCTAAAAGTGGTGACCACTGCTTGCAGCTTAGTTTTTTCAGCTTTTAAAATGACGTCATTCGTTGAACTACTTTTAATGCATTTGGCAGTGATCGTCATTTTGCTCAAAGTTTTGTTATGCAATTCAATGAGTGAACTATTGGTAAGCTTAAGATATTATCACTGTTTATGATGAAATTTATTCAACAATATCTCCATATTATCAAATATTTAACAATCTTAAATGCTCTTTATTAAAATTTTTTTTAGTATTTTTATACTTCAGAATTTAAGTTCGTGATAATAGCTTTTTCTATGTACAGCACTATTATTATTTCATTTGACGTTGTTATAATTTATTCAATTTTCAAATTTTAATTAAAAAAATTATCAATTCTAAAAATACAATAAATTTATCAATAAAAAAATGTTAATAATTTTTTGATGTTCATTTCAGAATTTCAACAAACCAGAATCTTATTTTGATGGTAAAAAGATGACCTGTTCTATGCTCCCTTGTTTTAGCCAAGAAGACTGTTGCCCTGGAACAGTTTGCATAATGCAAAAATCTTCAAGTACAGAACTGAATTCACAATTCTTTACGCTAAAAGATATTTTTTCAAAAATATAATCATGCAAATGATTAAATATTGATAGGTAATCGCTTCGTTTTGCAGTCCATTTCTACTGTTTGAAACTTTAAAATATCAAGAAATTTAATTCTCTTAAGAAATAATAACTGCAGAAATGTAAATTACATAAATGTTTAAGATTTGTAAAAAAAACAATAATTTTTCTCCTAGAATTAATTATGAAAAATGAATAGCATACAGTCGCCTTAATAAATGAATTTTAAGCGGTTTGAAGTTCCAGAAGTGCACCAGATTCAAGTAGATAAATGCAGTTAATTTTCAAATTTCAAGCATTTATTTAAAAATGTCATTGCTCTTCAAGCAACGGTTATTTACATAAACTGTACAGGATTCAAAATAATGCTTATTTTTAGACCGTGGAATTTGTGGCCAAGTTTTGGCGCAGGCAGAAGGAAAAATTTGCCTCACTATTCCAACAATGATGCAACAGTGCATAGATGGTCTTGAATGCAGTTCAATCAGTGGACTGCAACCACCATTTGGCCTCTGTATGAGACGGAATTACATTTTGGAAAAAAGACAGTTCTGTAAGTAAATGAAGACATTTTTCAAGTACAACTGCACATTTTCAGTTACAGTTTTAAAATACATTCTGCACACATTTCACTAACAATGAGCGATAACAGTCAATATTTCACAAATATATAGATTGTTAATATTGTTGATATGTAAATGAAATGTATTTACTTAATCAGCGACATTTCCATGTAAAACATGCAATTTATTCAAACAAAGTAGATCAAAATAGTTGATAGAACAAAATAAAATTATAAATGCCGTTGCATTTCAGTCGATCCGTGCATTACATCTATAGAATGCGACATGTCAAAGCAGCTTTGCTGTCGAGAGCAACACAGCTCCTCAAGAGGAGAAAGCAGACAGCTTTGCTCTTATTTTGAAGATCCAATTGAAGACTGTATCTATTGAATCATTCATCCGGCAGTTGAAATATGAGAAATGTCACTTGTGAATTGTTTTATAAAAAAATATTAACGAAAGAAATAAAAGTGAGATTCATTCATCATACTTCACGATGAAATCTAATGAACAAGAAAATACTTTTTTTGTTCAATTCATAAAGCTACAATACAAATTTACAAAAATCAGCTAAATTTCTAAGAAAACAAGTTACTGCAGACTGTCAGAAGTGAAATTTCCAGATAAACGACAATTTATCACAACTATTTTTGTAATATAAATTTGGTTATTAAATCATAAATTAGGTAAAAATTCATCAAATATAATAATCGTATAATGATCTATGGATTTATAAGCGCAGAATTTTCTTAGGAATTTTTGACACTTCTGAAAGTAGATTTTCATCGTCATCTGATTCAGAAGACAACAACGACTTTGTCAAATCTTTTTCTTTTTCCTCTTCTTCTTCTTCTTCTTCTTCTTCTTCTTCAGTGTTTTTTTCTTCCGAAATCGATGCGCTTATTACCAAATTCAATTTTTCTTCAACTTCAAAATCAGAGCAACAAATAATGGATTAATAATTGAAAATGAAAATAATAAAATTGTCCAACTTGTCTTTTTACGAAGTAAATCAAACGCTGATCCAATAACACAAATGCGATCAGAAATTTGTTCACATTGCAAAATATGCTCACCACGATTTCCAGTCTTCTTGTACAAAGCTGTTATGTTCTAAAAATATTTTTAAAACAAATAAATAAAGTTTCAATCAATCAAACTGCATTTTATTTAATAATTCGTGTTACTTCAATGCTCGAAAATTGTGAACACCACTGGTGCTGATCAAATTTACTCCAATTACGCTGGATACCTAAAATTGAATTGAACTGAAAGTGCAAAAAATAAAAAAAAAAAAGAATAGCAAATCATGCTTTTTTGTTCAAAATCTCACCCGAACAATCACCTTCCCCTTCCAAGCATTCCTCGAACATTTTATCACGAGATTGAATCAATGAAATTAGCATCTGTTCCCGATCAACACTGTGCATGGCCACTGCCATAAATGGTAGTACAAATTCTTGAAAATACTATTCATCAAAATAGAAAAATCAAATTTTCAAGCAAACAAGTAAATGAATAAAATAATAATAATAAATTACAATTTCCGGTGCAACCAATGCAGCTTGCAATTTCCATTTTAGTGGGAGTCGAAAAAATTTCGAATCAAACCGCACCACAATATCGTTATTTGAAGAGTTTTCCAATTTCACAATGCAATGTGCTTCTTTTCCCAAAACCATGGAAAAAATATGATCAAACAGAGGTCCAATTTCGCCTTCAACATTGCAATTCAACGCCTACAAAAAGGATGCTCCAAATGAGCAAACCAATTCACCGTCGTTAATCTTGAACCTCATTTGTAAAAAAAAGCTTTCATTGCTACTTTAAAGTTAAAATATTCAAAAAAAGAACAACATGAATAATTTGAAAAGTATACAAGTTTAAAATTTGATATTTTATAAACGACTTGAAAAAAAAACTGTCTTCGTTATAAACAATTTCCTGTTCCAATCGTTTCTTTGCCGTTCACCAATCAATGGGCTAAAGTTGTTCCGCAGTCGATTGTACGCAAGAGCTGTTTCTCAAATCGAAAATCAATTATTACTCAACTCTGCGCAATTTAGCCTTGCAAATTGTCTCCGTTCAATGCATTGAAAACTGTTCAAATGAACCCAAATGAGGAAACAATTTTCACATTTTGAACGACAAATCTTATATATAATCTATTATTATTATTATTATTGAAAGATAAAAATCATTTTTCCAAACAAAAATCAATTTTCTGCAAATATAATAAAAGTACGAAAGGAAAAAACAGTGCATTCCTTTTTTCTGTTTCACAAACTAAACTGCAAACATTCAATTAATTAATTACAGTAAGCTTTCGATGAAACTCGTCCTGATTCAACGTCTCACGCCACATTTGAATCTGATTGGTCAAATCGAACCGCACTGTTCGATCGTCATCTACAACAACTCGAACAAACCAGGCAAAATTGTCGTCCAAATAGTTGACCAATGTCCAAAGTGCGAAACTGTTCATTCATTCGTCTTTATTATTATTAGTCTTTTTTTTTCTTCTCTGCTTGTCGAACAATTCAAATTCTTCAAAGTTCACAAAGAAAAATTCACATTTTCAACTGACAAACTGATAAAAGCAAAAAAATAAAGAAAAAGCGTACGCAACGCCAAATTGATTAATAACAAATATATCAAAAACAATCGACAAACTCCAAATTTATGCTTATTTCTTTTTCAATCAGTAATAATAAATAATTCACATCTATTGCATTGAAAAAGGAAACACAAATATGTAAATAAATGTATGCGTCATTTTTGCATTAACAGACAACTGTTCGATTGAAGATTACGAAATAATAAAAACAAGAGTGATGCTTGAAAAAATATTTTAAAAAAAAAGAAGACAAAAAAGCGCGGTATATAATTACATACTGAGAATAACAGTATCCAAAAATGATAAGAGTAAAATAAAAAAATATTCAATTCAAAAACGGCTTAACGTGACATAATTATACTGCAAAGGGAAAAAAGCAATATAAAAATGCAATTTATGAAAAAAAGGCATCTTTTGAATATTCATTTTCAGTTGTTATTCAGCAGCAGTCATTCCTCGAACTGAACCTTCGCTCCTTTGCTGAAAAAATAATAACACATTGGTGAAATTCCTTGAAATATTTAATAAAATAGACAATTTTTTGAAAAATTCATTTTACCACATCAAGTTCAACTTTGGTCTCGTCTTCAATTCTGCGAATATCTTGCATGGTCAGTCCGTACCATTGGTCTGTCCAGCAAAACAATTCACGATGGAACACTTGAAAAAGTCGTCGTTCTGACTGAAAATATGCAAAATTAATTATATTATTAAAAATAGTTTTTTGAAAAAAATAAGCAAAAAACAAACAAACAAATTTACCTTGTGAATGAAAGCTTCGACACGACTTTGCAAACCCCACCACCTGAACTCTACCGTAACCAACTTGTAGCAGCACATCACAGGCTCACAGCTATCTTGCCAATTGCCAGTTAGAGGTCCACGACCAGTTCGAACTGAATGATAAAGTTTTGGATTCAATTCAGGTTTATCATCCTAAAAGTATTATATAATTTTAAATTAATACTACATTTCAGAAAATACAATTATTATTGTGTAACTAGTATAGTGTTTGCGTGAAAGAAAAAACTTACACTAGGATCTACCGGGTCATTTGCAATATCTATATAGACAATCTCACGTTGAGCCAATATTTCAGGCGGAAGATTGTGAGGCTAAAAAATGAACTTTATTTGATGAAATTTATACAATCAAATTCATAATAATTACTCCTTAAAAAACAGCAATTCAATTCAAATTGATAAAAATTATGAACAGAAAAACAAACTCACATTTGGTGTATCACCCCTATCAGGCAAATGTATAGTTTCCACTTTGGCTACAAAATTTTCTTTCATATAACTTGGATTCTAAAAATATATAAAGAATAAAAAAAAACAAATTTTTAATAAATATTAAAAATAAAAATTCAAACAATAAAACCAAAAATGTATTTATTTACAGTTAAAATAGTTCTACAATATGGAAATGCATTCCATGCTTCTTCGTGCAATTCCAACGCAGTGGCCGGAGCTAACTTCCTAACCCACCATGGCACTTTACTAAATAATAATAAAGAAATAGCAATTATCCAAATCATAAACTACAAACATTGTTAAAACAACAAAACACTAAATAAATAAATTACGAGGCGAGATGATAAATTTTGTGCGTATATTGACCAACATCATAGGCACCATCCAGCAATGGATAATTGGAATATGGCTCGTTGCGCAATACTTCAATGCCTTCCCCGCCACCTGTTTCATTTTTGCTTGCCTCAGCCACAGCCCACAGTTGAGCCACTTGATACTAGAAAAGCATTTTTTGAGAAAACAATTAATCATCAATTAAAAGCTTAGAACATTCTAATAATGTTTAAAAAATAATATTGTTCAAAGTAATGTTCGTTTTAGTGAACATTGAGAGACAAGAGACTCATTGTTTTAATTTAAAATAAATTAAGAAAACAGTAAATCAAATTCATTGGAAAAACAACAAGCGCAGAATATTCAGCATTTGAAATTCATCCGGTATTACTCACTGCTTTTAATAAGGTTAAGCTAATTGACAAGAGATCAAACAAGCATTTCAAATAGCATTTATTCATAAAATATTTTATAATGAATTAAATTAAAGTGTTGACAAGATACTTACTTCTTCGACTGTCAGTGGAAGTACAATGCGACTGAAATATAAAAAACAATCACATATATACACATAATTACAACAATACAGAATGAACAAATTAAAACTTACTATTCCTTAATCAGCATGGGAAAAGATAAATCTAAAAATAAGTAAAATCATGAAAATTTCATTCTATCAATATTCATTCGTTATATTTCGCTAGTAAAAGTGTAAAAAACAAACCGCTTCTATAACATAATTTTAAAAACGCAGACAAAGCTATAATAAAACATTTCTGCCAGATAAACAAAATCGAACGCGGAAAAGTATTTCGACAGAATAATAGAATAGAAATAAATTAAATTTTTTTCACCATCCGATCAACAACGTGATGCGTCTGATAAATTCCTTGTCAGAGAAAATTAAAAGCTAATTTCAGCATAAAACATTCGAACACTCCTCTACTTAAATAAATTACATTCATTGCTTCATACATTACATCCATGCTAAGTTAATTGATAATAAAATAAGCGGCATTAAGCACACACAATCAATGTTTTTTTCTCTTTTACCAGCAAAGCTTTAAATGAAAGATTAACATGCTTTAATAGAGAAGAAAAGCGTCGAAAAAGTCCAATTAACAATTGCAATATTTCTACAATAATCTATATTCAATAGAAAACTAGGCTAACAATGAAACTTAGCGATGTTATATTCTAAGTAAACAACCAGGTCACTGACGATACAAATGCGGGACAAAAAAACTATCGTTCAGACCTGAAAATCACTTTTGTAAAAACCTACAAATTACGTAACGAAGGAAAATTTTAACTGCTGTCTTGAAATCGTTGAACATGGCCAACGCATATTTTGATCAGCGTCATCGACAGCTGTCATAAACAATGTTCTCACAAACACGACATATTAATAAAATGCAAGGCAAACAACATCCCAAATGTTCGAGCAGTCAACCAAATGCTGAATCAGCAACATAAATTCAATATAAAAATCTACAACATCCAAATTTATGTAGAAAATGTCCAAAAAAATAAAAACAAATTTAGTAATGTAATCTGAAATTAGTCAGCACTTCGAGAACATTTACTGAGAATAATAAATTCACAATAATGAATTCATGATAATGATTCACAGCAATAATAAATATTTATCAGCGTCATCTATCGTCAATGAAAAGCTAAAAAACCCAATACAATTCAACCGCTGCTTCAAAATGCTGATCGACTTGCAAGCAAATTATTTAAAGATTTTCTTTAAAAGAATTAAAGAAAAAATATAAATACAATCTGACAAACAAACACCGCCTTTCAAATTGCCTTTAAAACTGAAACTATTGATTCACTTTTGAAATTATCGGTGAAGAAAAAGCTATGCTTAAATGATAAAAAAGAAAGCTTATGCAATAAAGTGAAATTTCAAAAAAAAATCTATATGAAAACACCGCTCAAGTATAAAATTTGCCTCAAAAGATCGACAACAGCTGCGCACTGCAAAATACAATGCAGTGTAGCTTACCATTTCCACATGAACAATAATAATTTCAAAAGCAACAATTCAAATCATCTTGAACAAATATTGATGCTGATCTAATCTGCCTGCAAACAAAGAAGAAACAAAGAGAATTTTCATTACAAAATAGCACTGACCGTCACAACAGCGAATCAAAGCAAAGTATTACGAATGGACTGTGTATCAGGCTAAACTGAAAATTATGCATATGAAATATAACCGTAAAATGAAAACAAATTTTATAAAGAAAACTGACAACAGCAGCTCATGACATAAACATCACAATGACTGATATTATTATTATTATTATTAAAAGTGCATCTGAATTTTGTTTTACCTGTTTTCAATTGAATCGGCAGTATTGCAATCAAGATCAGAAAAAAATACAGCAAAGAAACAGTCGCGCAACTACACTACCTCAATTACTACAAGCTTGACGCACGTCCTCACCTTTCACAACAGTACGCAACTGTCACATTGGTAGTGAAAGTCAAGTACTATATATTTAGAATCTTCCATTAATACAGTAATAAGTAAGTTTGCTTGCGCATGCAGAAAATTGCTATAATAGAAATTATTTTTTTATGTTTCTGCATATTATTAAAAAATTTATTAGCTAACCAATACAAATACTGCATATATTTGATCAGCAATAACATGAATTCAAAACAATTTTAAAAAAAAAGAATATTTTATTTATGTGATTGAATTGAACATTGCATGTACTTGGGAAGAATGTTTACTATTATTATTTAATTAAACAATGCAGCGACAATTTTGAATAAGCTTTTTTTTAAAGCAACGCAATTGATTATTACATATAGAACAAATGACCGCAATATTAATGAACATTAATTGTTCAACATTCCTTTCAACAGAACATAAGCACCAAAATAATAAATACGGTTGAAATATTTAAATATTTATTTCATATACACATAAGAATTTTAAAATTTGAAATTCTTGACATCATTCAACAGAAAAATATACATGAACAATAATAATTCTTTTTTTCTCTAAATAACATGAAGTCACCGATTGA
Source organism: Trichinella pseudospiralis (assembly GCA_001447645.1). Lineage (NCBI taxonomy): Eukaryota > Metazoa > Nematoda > Enoplea > Trichinellida > Trichinellidae > Trichinella > Trichinella pseudospiralis. The sequence continues at coordinate 353,116 of JYDV01000028.1, forward strand.
AAGAACTATAAAAATAATGATGATTTTTCACATCAGCTCAGTTTTACGTCGTTTCCACAAAATCACAAACGGAATCAGTTAGCAATTTTCTTAAACAATTAAATGAAGTACATTAGAATAAAAATAATAACAACAAAATCATCAAACTTACTTATCAACATAAAAAAATATATATCCGGTCTTCTTCCGCTGTTGTTGAACTTCTCTCAATGAAGTCAATTTCGCTTTGGAATCATCAAAGCAAAACCATTCATTCTCTTTCCAATCATAAACATCAGTAATATAATGTCCTAGCATCGCATAAAAAGAGATAAAATAATTGCTATTGCTACACGGCAACTGCTACTATTTCATATTACAACTTACCAGTTTGACAAGACAATCCTATATGATTTACTACAGCACAAAGTTTGTATGAACGAGGCAGAAATCCTTCCTTAAATTAAAAATTATGAACAATATTTAATACATTCTATTAAGAATAATATATTTCAGTATATAAATTTCACTTGTTCATTTCTCAGTAGTTCTTCTTCTCCCGGGCTGAGACTGTTATTCAAGCCATTCAAAGATGGACCATCAACTTCGACACAATTCTCCTTAGGTTGATCTCGCTGCTGCTGTGACAAAAAAATTACTGCGTATAAAAACATAACAAGACACAAAAACAACAACAACAACAACAACAATAATAATAATAATAATAATAATGGTAAATAAATAAATAAATAAACCTACACTTTCAATAATGCTCAGACGAATTGCCTCGGTCAAATCTTCTTCAAAACGCGCATCATTTCCAATAATCAACGATTCAGACAGTACTGATTTTTCGGAACGACGACGTTTGGAAGAGGAACCACTGCTGCTGCTGCTCAGTTCTTCATCCTCTTGCCTATATTCGACAACATCATCCTTGGGTGACAAGGCGAACATGTCGAACTCATCTTCAACGGCCGCTTTTTCACTTGAAAATAAAAAATAGAATGCAATAAATTATTTGAACATTTAAAAAAGTAAATAAAAATTGATATCTCCAAAAAAAATATGAATAACACACCAACCTGTTGCAGTTGGAATCTTCACCACGAAAAAGAACTTTGCTGTTGCGCAAAATCATTCGCGACTGCTTACCTTTCTCGTGATCATCCGTCTGATGGAACGGATAAGCTTTTCTACATAATATAATAGAATAATAAAAGATAACATTATAATTATAATTATAACAATAAATTGCAACAGCTACTTTGCACTTAGAGTCAAATCTGCAGAATCGACTGCGTCTGAGACACAAAAATCACGCAATGTGATAAACAGTGGAATCGAAATGACATTTTCAGCTTTTCGTATTTCACTTGATAACCCGTTAAAATAATGTCGTTTCACATTGATCACAAGAATTCTAATAAAATTGTTAACAATGACAAAGTCAAAAAAATAAAGAAATAAAATTTTCAAAGAAAAACAATTTACCTAGGCAGTCGAGAGATTCTACTTTGTGCAAAAGCTTCATCACAGTTGCATTTCTCGCAATGGCGATTCACTGTTCCATCGGCAAAAAATGCTTCAACCAACTTTTGCAAAGAAAACGACTGTCTAAATTATTCATTTTCTATTGAAACAAAATTCAATAATATACATTATCTTTTTACAATTTGCTGTGCAGATCTAACGGTAAATCAACAAATTCCTCTTCACTGCATGTCGTATGTCCACATCTGAATATTACAAAATGTACATTGGAAAAATTTACAACTGATTTAAGAAAAAAAAGGCTTACTTTGTGCATTTACGATAAGAGCAAATTGCAAAGGAAAAATTACGAAATACTGGATTGGAAATTTGATTTTCAGGATAGGATTTGTTCAAAGCTCGCACTTCATCGTCCAGCTGATTGATCAGTTGCAAGATAAACTCTTGCGCATCCTAAAATGCACATTTGAAAACTCCAGCGTACGTGTCATTAAAATAAATTTAAATAATACATGTTCCGAGTCACCATGAAATTGGCGAGCTGTCGAAGCGATCTTATTCTTCACTGATAATAACACGTCCTTCTTATTAACAGAAAGGTCTCCGCTAGAACCACGCAACAAATTCGACAAATGGCTAAAATTTCATTGTAGAAAAAAAACATCTACACATGTTAAATTAATTGACATTTAATAAAAAATTATTTCGAAAGACACACTAACATTAAATCAATTTTAAACTGTGCTGTTTTTTAAGATGAAATATCAAAAACAAAATGTACTTACTATAGGTCGCCTTTTACACTTTTTATTTGAAGTAATTAAATAAAACATAATTCACTACATAATGCACATTCACGAAGTAATTATGTATTAAATCAGAAAATTCTCAAAATTTTTGAATAAACCACCGATTAAGAAAATATAAATAAGATCTTCAACATCACCTCATACAAATAATCTTAGCTACAGTATAAGATGCATTATTTAACCGTTCATCATTTAATATAAAATTCTGCATATTTCCCTTCATTTCACTAACTAAAATCAGTCCAAGTAAATCAAATAGTAATAACTTTTATTTAAAAAAATGAAGCAAACCGAATACTTCTCTTATTATAAATACTATTAACATAAAAAAATAATTTTTCTCTAAAAAATTTGCCCTTGAACATCAAATAAATGTTTACTGTAGCGTCGAAATTTAGCATCTGCATAAAGCTGTTTTCGCGAAAAAGAATGTATTTAGATTAGAATTCTGTAGTGACATTAATTAAGAATTATTAATTTAATTTTACAAATATAAACCATTTATAACTCAATTCTTGAATTCCATTAAGATTCTATAAAGCTATTCTTTTTCACTAAAATCTAACAATTTGATTTATAAACAGCCAATAATCAGAATGCAAACCTCAGTAACGAATCAGGCTGCAAAAGAAGTCTACTCTTTTCGTAAGCACGCCATAATTCTTGAGCAAATGGTTTCTGATGCAACAATGCCTGAAGAATGGCATTCATGTAGCAGGTGTTGCCCAAATTGGAAAATCTGTGTACATTAAAAGTAAATGTATAAAAGTATAAAAATAATTCTAGAGAGTACCCATATGGTGACTGTTCTTCGTTAGCCAGACGTCTAGATGTCCGACGAGTAATGTAATAAGGTCTTTTCTCGCTTTTCGATACCGAAGGACATCGTGATCGTTTTGAATGGGATGGTGGTGTTTCAGCAATTCTGAAATCATTGCACAAAACTATCAAGCTGTTGCAAAACATTTATCGACAGTTTAGATTACAGAATTGGCATGTTCTCTTTTTCATTAGTATCCTGCGTCATTGTAGAGATCACGTCAACTAATGATGTATTAAACCTAAACAGTAAACAAAAGAAAAACTTTTCCAATAATTTTCCATCAAAATCAATAACATTTTCAACGTACTCATTATTTAGTCCATTATCTTTATGATTTACTTCGGAATTCGGCAACTGTTCTTCCAATTTCTATATAAAGTTTCTTCAAGTTTTTAAAATAAAAAATAAAAATAAACAACATTTACATTTAGATTCGAATGTTCAACAGCTTCTATCTTTAGTAAAGGTGCATTGGAATCTTAAAAGTTAACAAAACGATACCTTAAAATGTAACTTTTGATATAATCATTTTACTGTTGTTGTCTTTCATAGCAGCGATAACAAAATTATGCAATTTTAATAACTGGTCATATGACAGTTGAATGAAAGCACAAATTTCGTTAACAAATCGCAAACGATAATAAGCAGTAGTCTCCAATACTTCATCTGGAACATCTTGAACTGAACAAAGCTGAAAAAGAATTCAAAAATTTTTAAAGAAAAATTAAGTTTTAAACAACTTGTAATGAAAAAAAGCACGGAATTCATATTTTAAAAATGTACCGGATATTCTCTAAATGCATGGCTGCTTTCTATTCTCACTCGCAAATAATAATGAGATGAACTGGCTTTCGTAAAAAATGTCCAATCACCAGGAGTCCATTGAGTAGCAAAAAAACAGCCCGTCATGCGCACCAATCCTTTGAACATTGTTTCAACTATCTACTTCTTTCACAGACGAAGTTCTCTAATTCTAAACATTAAAATAATTGGTTGTAAACAGAATTTCATTAAATAAAAATGAATTTCACATTGAAAAAGTTTTGTAATTATTATATAGTATAACTTATTTAAATTATCAACTTCATCCATTACCAGTTGTAACAAAAAAAATACGTACTTGGAGGAAAATATCACAACTAAAATTATTTCACAAAAAGTTATTGCTGCGTGATTTCCTTTCTAATACCATAAACGGATGTTTAGTTATTTTTAAAAACCTGCAATGTATTTAAATATATCGCAACTGCGAGTTTTGAAGAAAGTACAGTACTGAAGATTTAATGTTAAAACGCCGCTTCATTCTACCACGCCTGAGTTTGTTTACTTCTCTTACTTCAAAATATATTTGGAAAAATATAATAATTTCAAAATTATAACTCACTAAAATTGAAATCTAGTCAATTTAACAATTAAATGCAAAATATTTTAAGCAAAACCTGAAAAATAAAATTGGTCACAAGCTACAGTAAATTAAATGCATTGCTACAAAGCAGTAGAATATTTATTATTTAAAAGAGTACTTTTACTTTTATAATACATCGGGATGAAATTATATTCGACGATAAACGCTGTAAAACAATAAAAATTTTTGTAAAAAGAAAAATAAAAGCAAATGCACAGTTACAGTAAGAAAATAAAAAATAAAGTTACAATAATAAAAAACTTTAATTTTTTAAATAAATTATTTGATGTCGCTTAAGAAATTTTAAAATAATATTATAAAATTTATATTAAGTTTACAGATTGTTGTATATTCTTTTTTTTTTACTAAAAAGTTGTTCCAAATGTTATTCATTTCTGCAGAAATTGCAGCATTATTTTAATTATAGTCCAATGCATAAAATTTTTATTTGGCTTATGTAATCAATAGAAATATTACAAGTAATTTCTTAAATCTAAGTTATTTTAGATATTTGAATTCAATTTGATAATCTTGCTTTTCAAAAATACGGTTAGTTCAATTGAAAAGACTTATCATTATATTACAGTTCACTATTCTGGTACATTTAGCAAACGTTTAAAGAATTGTTTATTAATAATTAATTTTAAATTGATAGATGAATATGTCATATGTGAATATATGTAGATGCCCTCTTTGTTGGGTTGTATTAATTAGTAAATTAGCTAGTCTATTGTATGCTTATACTATGCGAATATTATAGCTTACCAAATTGATCCTTTTTATTTTTAAATTCACATTAGATGTTTTCTGTCTTATGAGGTAATGAGTCTTGAAATTTTTGATTATGAATTTGCTTTCTTAGCTTTGGTTGAAAATTGGCACAACTGGAAAGCTTTTTTTAGTAAATGTGATTGTTGGAATAGCGGTTTGGTCAATTTTTATTCATTTAAAAGTATAATTTTTTATTTTATTTTATTTTTAGTAATATTTTAATATTAATAAATATTAACTAATTTGTTTCAATTACACTTTTTATTAAAAGTGAAATGCAGGAAAGAAATTTTTTAACATTAGTGATTAAGTGGGGCAATGTATTTCGTTTCTGTCATGATAGGCTTGATGAAATTATATCACCAGTTTGAGTTAATATGTTTTATCAAAATTTAATCTAGATTGATTGATCGATTAGCGTTGTCCATTTATCAGTTGTCACAAAAGATCCAACTTGAGCATGAGCAAAATGTGGAACATTTAACAAAGAAAATTTAATTTTAAGGTAAACAAGATATGACACACTTTTGGTGCAGATTCTTACTCACATGCCGTAGGGATGGATATGAGAATTTTTATAATTTATGTTTGACTGCAATTTGATAACAATTCATAATGAAAAATACTTTTCCATGTTAGACGTCAAAATTAAAAATAAAATTTGAATGGTTTGTTTGCTTTCATTTTAAATCTATTAATAGATATATTATTGCTGTTTCCATAAATGGAATCTAGTTCTGTGATAGCTTGTTTTCTATTTTTAGAAAAAGCCGCTTTGTAATAAATATTGTTGAAATATAATTTTTAATAAAACGATAAAACAAGTTAGCTTCCATTTTACTCCTCCCCCATTAATTAGTTTGAATTTTAGTTTTGAAGCGAGGCGTAAAAAGCAGTTAAAAGTAATGTATAATTTGAAAGATGCTAACATTTACTTTTAGCATTGACATTAACTAAATGGTAAAGCATCTATGTATCTAAACATATCAAACTGATCATTTGATAAAGCATGATCAGGATTTTTTTCTGCAACATTATAATGTTTATTCTTGTCATGCAAGTTTTAAAAGTTTATCAATTTATGTTTTCTTATCTGAAATAGCAAACAATATTGTGTATTTTATTTTAGAAAATGTTTGTTCATGTTATGTATGAATACAAAATTGATTGTCAGTGATGTTTTATTTTTATTTATTTTTCAGTTATATTACTCAGCTTTTCACATTTGATGAATTTGAGTTGCACATGATACGTTTGCTTTATGGGTAATTTTGAATTATTTCTGCTTTTTTCTCGGTGCATCTTTGTTGTCATTCACCGTTGATTTCATTTTTATTCTAAACATTTAATTTCTAGTCATTACTTTTTTTTATTGCACAATAATTAGCATTGCTTTAATTTTTTTCAAAATATTCATATTATTCAACTTGCTTATTACTCATTATTTTTAATTTTTGTAAAGGAATATCTGAAATTAAAATGTAGGTATTTGCATTGAATTATTAGAAAAAGTTTTCTTTTTTCTGTTGATGCTATTTCACATATGAAATATTTTATTTTTTTCAAAAAATTGCTCATAAGTATGCATTCCATCAAAATATAGCTTATTATTATTGAGATTTATGCATACTGGTTATGATTGATAGAGTTCATCAATTTGTCTCATCAATCTTTATTATCAGTCATCATGGATATATGTGAATTTTTTTGATATGTTCGAATTTATTCACTTTTAACTTTCATTTCTTATTTTATTGTATTTTTTTAAAGTTATTGTTTCAATTTTGCTCCAAACTTGCTTGCTTTGTTGAAGTTGCATTCTGAATTCACAAAATCATTCCAAATTGTGCTAATTTTAGCTGCAATTAATTGAAGTAGCTAAATTTTAGTTGTCAAATGAATTATTTGCAATCGTGAAGCATTAGCAAAATTGTGAAGTTTTTTTTTTTTTTTTTGTTATTCCAGTGTGATTTGTCATTGTGAAAAGGATGAAAAGTCATATGTATGTATTTTAATTTAAGAAATGGCAACGTTGGTGAAAAAAGATTTCGCCATTGTAGATTATGTTATATTTGTCATATCTTTATTGATCCCTGCTGCCATTGGTATTTATTATGCTTGCGTTGGCACTAGTCGAAAAACTGCACGAGAAATGCTGATAGGATCGTCGTAAGTGCAGATTAAGAATATTAGGGAAATTTATTCAGAAATTAAATTTATGCAGCAAGTTGGGCATTGTTCCCGTTGCTTTGGCTTTGATAGCGACGTACATGTCTGCCATCTCTATTCTTGGTTTTCCGGCAGAAGTTTATCAATATGGAACAATGATTATTTGGTATGAAGTTGTTTATTTTATTGTTTTTCCATCAGTTGCTTTCATCTTTCTTCCCGTCATGTATCCGTTGAAGCTAACAAGCGTCTATGAGGTTACATGTCACACAATATTTGATAGTAATTATTTTATTTTGTTTAATATTTTTTAAGTATCTGGAATTACGTTTCAACAGAATTGTCCGTCGAATGGCGTCGTTGATATTCTGTTTTCAAGTGGTAAATCGAAGCAAAAAAAATTACGAAATTTTTACAGTATATATTTAAATAATAAAATCGCAGTTGTTGTAGTTTTTGTATCTGGCAGTTGTACTGTACGCTCCTGCACTGGCGTTGAGTTCGGTAACAGAACTTAGCATTGCTACATCAGTGCTAATAACCGGCTTGATTGCGACCTTTTACACAACTCTGGGAGGAGGCAACGCCGTAGTCTGGACAAGCACTTTGCAGATGTTGTTGGTTGTATCCGGCGTTCTGGCGGTAATCATTGCTGGTTCGATTGAATTGGGCAGCATTGGGCATTTTTGGCAGTTAGCTGAACAAGGAAAGAGGATACAATTTTTCGACTTTCGGGCTGATCCTCGAATCCGTCACTCGTTCTGGAGTGTCAGTATTGGAGGTTCATTTACAGTGCTAACTTTGTTTTCGGTAAATCAGATGGGTGTGCAACGCTATTTCACCATGCCAACTTTGAAAAGTGCCCAGCTGATGCTGCTGGCCAACATCCCGTTGAATACGTTTTGCATGTTGATGTTCACCTTTGTTGGCTTAATCCTCTACGCTACTTATCAATGGTGTGATCCACGTTTGTACGGTTTGATTGATAAAGCTGATCAAACTTTGCCATTCTACGTCATGAACAAATTATTCCACTTGACTGGCTTACCGGGGCTTTTTGTCAGCGCGTTGTACGGTGCTGGACTGAGGTAAAATAATTTTACATTCAGTACAGTAATTTTCTAAGCATTGTATTTATTCTTTTTCTCTTCAAGCACATTAGCCAGTGGATGCACTGCTTTGGCGACTGTTTTGCTGCAAGATGTTGTAAAGCCGATTTATTTTACTATTCGTCATCAACAACTGCCAAATAGTCGATTGTTATTTGTTTCTAAATTTCTTTGTAATAATATTTTTATTCTGTTAATAATTTGTTCTTTATTTTATGTTTTTTTTTGCAGCTTGTTCAATTGGACTGGCAATTATTGGTCTAGCTTTTGTTGTTGGTGCTCTGAAGTCAACTATCATGCAGGTTGTTAAATTTTTAACTTATTCAAAATTTTGTTTTATTCCTTTTTAATTTGATCACAATTTCGCAGATATCTCTGAGCATTTTCGGTATTGTCGGCGGTCCACTGCTTGGCGTGTTTATTGTCGGTATGTTTCTGCCTTTCTGCAACTCAAAGGTTAGAAAATTACTCAAGTATGGTATAAAAATTGCATTTATTCAAATATTGAGCATCGATTTTATAGGGAGCGATTGTTGGGTTAGTAAGCAGCTTGATCGTGACGATGTGGATTGGTTTGGGGGCCATTTTTCATGGCATTGTACCTGTGCTTTTGCCCATGAATACTCTGGGTTGTACGAGCAACGCAACAATAATGAATGTGACAATAATGTTGGATATGTCAAATTATAATGAAGTTTATTCCATTTATGGTGAAAGGTAAATTGAAAAGTTCTTTCATGAATTCAAAAGTTCAAAAGGGCTTCACAAAGCATATAAATAAACTTTAGTTAGTACAGTGAAGTTCCGTTAACCCGCGGTCATCGGGGACAAAAATTGGAACCGCGGCTTAACTTACAATATTGATAAGCAGGTATGTTTTAGCCACATATACAATATCTACTTACTAACGCGTGAAAAATTAAAAAGTGCGGTGCAAATTTAGTTCTCTGGAAACCGATCAGTTATTTTTATTTGCTTCTTAGCTTGGTAAAGGACAGTTTTTGCTTCCTGCAACATTGTATGGGCCTGTTGTATCTGTCCTTGAGCGCTTTACTGTTCAGTATATAGTCTGCTAAGACCTGCGCAGCCTTTATAGCCAACAATATAATTTAAATTTTTAATACATATATTCAGATTTCTGAGATTGATCAGCCTGCTTTATAAGTGCCTTACAACGTAGCAGCAAAAATTGCAGCTGTATTAGCCAGCGTTAAAGTGCTGCAATTTACAAATAAATCTATTGCTTGCAAGTGCCCGTAGGACAACTATTCCCTGTTGAGCCTCTCGAAAATTTTCATTAACATTATATGAAAGAAAATTGTCCAAAGGGGCGCTACCATAGCGATGACATTAAGTTGTTACAGTTTAAGTGGGAGCGGGGTCTTCTTTGACTCCACCCTTGGTAATTTGAAGGAGCGTTTACAAACCACGCGTTAACGGAACTTTACCACGCGTAATAACATAATATTGTAAAATATTCTTATTATGCAATTGTCTGTTTCTTACTTTCAGTGGCACTTTGATTGAATTCTACAAGATATCTTACCAGTATTACAGTTTGATTGGCGTTTTGGTAACCATAATTGTTGGAACTATTGTCAGCGCTTGCACAGGTAATGCTGTTGTGCTATTAATGGAAGATAAATTTATTTAATTGTTATTTTAGGGTTTTTGAAAGGTGAAAAGATCGACCAACGTTTGATTTCTCCGATAACACGACGACTGTGTCCCTGTTTTATAAGGTACTACGGAAATATTGAAGATTCAGGGGTGGAGATGAAATGAGACAAATAATTTTCAACACTTAAGATTTTCTTATGTATAGTGGACATCTTATGTTTTTTCAAAAACAATGCAATATACAATATTCCTTTAAAAATATATAGAACTGTTGTTTTTGAACTAAAAGTAATAATGGTAATACATTTTTCTCACAGATGATGATCAGTTCAAGTGCTATCTCTTTAAAGATTATAACTGTTTATTTCCTGTGTGCAGCATATTCATCACCTGTTCATTTATTAAAGCAAATGCACTATGAATCACATGTATGTTTGAACGTATATGATATAAATGGGGTGGTCCCCTCCCCTCCACATTTTCTCATTGACAGTGAAAACATATTCGTCTTTAAAAGTAACGCCTTTAAAAGGCGTCACAGTTTCACGTTTTACTTATTGAAGGAGATTGAAAGAGATTATAGAAGCAATAACAATTTTTGGTTAAAATATTAAATTTAATAATTTATATGAAACAGAAAAGCCAGACCAATTAAACAAGGCTTATTTCAACTAATCATAACCTTAAGTGAAATAACAAGCAAAGCTCAGCATGTGAAGATATAGAAATGGGCGAAGTTGAGATCAGTTAAGCTAAATAAATTTCTATTCTTCACTTCTGCTACCACTCTCATCCGCCAAACTAATCATCATAATGCTGGTACCTCTTACAATCAGGTGCGGCAAATGTCGCTTCACCAATTCCACATTTGAGCTTAACTTTTTGACACTTTCGTAGCGCATTCGATCCGGCACAACATCCAATGGAATTTTAGAACTTTTCAAAAATATGCGTACACATTTTCTGCGGTAATAAATTTCATCAACATTTTCCACAACAATATTCCAATGCTTGTCGTATGCGACCAATTTTCCACATACTTCACGTCTGAGTCCTGTCTGTCCTCGGATTTTCAACTTCACTCGACGTCCTTCCCGCATCCAGAGATCCAACCGCTCAACAACTAATGCATCTTTCTTACCGTACAGTAATTTCAAATTGCGTTGCGGCAAAGCGACATTTTCAAATTTCCCTTCCAATGATGAGTCGTATTCTTTTAACAATTCAACAATTTTAGCACATTTTGAAATCAAATTTTCTTCCCAAGCATTTACACAAGAAAATGTCTGAACCAACGTTCGGTCGGCAGCTTCTCTTGAAAAATATACCAATGCCGTCTGAGCAACAAACCCTGGCAAAAAGATGTCCGTTTTCCTCTTCAATGAATCTTTCTCAAAAGCAGCCATCATATTAACAGCTTCTCTTTATAAAGCAGAATCACTTTGATAAATTCGTGAATAACAAAATATAAACTATAATTAACAAAAATCAGCATTTTCATAATAACTAAATCAATATCTATATACGCATATACATGATGCCACAAAATCATAAGCACCATTAGCAACAAAATTCAAATAAAACAATCAACACCACTTTAAATATTTCTCAAGTTTGTGAAAATACGACACAATTTAAGAAATTGCCTCTGAGAAGAAGTAACTTCACAATTGTCAAATAAAAATTCAATTTAATACTACACATCAAAAAATTTTACAAGGCGAATTGTAAATTATAACTCTCTTATTCAATTTATTCGAACTGCTTCCTTTCATTCTCTAAACAAAATATTATACAACAAAGATATATGAAACATATTATAGAAAACAGCAACAAACGAAGAATTGCTGCTGAATATATAACAAAGAAAAGGGAATAACATGTAACTTTGAAAACTGTAGAAATGGTTACAGAAATTTCAAGATATAATTTCATTAAACCAAAATTTCAACTACAGAAAAACTTCATTCTACAAAAACTGCAACAAACAACATCTGAACGGTAATATACTGATAACAACGTAACCTACATATTTGTCAACGGTATTAATTTTCTTTGCTTTAAATCATTTTCACTTTTAGTCTATTAAATAAACAACCAATTACTAACCAATATTAATAAAGCAGTAAGCACAAATTGCCAATTTAATACAAAAAATGAGAGAGTAAAACAGTAAAGTATTCCAGATACGAGGAGGCCGTCAAAAACGAAATAACATATTAATCATTTCAAAAATTAGTAGGGTATAATGATTATTCAAAATTAAAATTAACTTCACAAACCGCAACAACAATTAACAAAATCATTTTATAACAACAAAATATAATGAAAATCAAGTATTATTTTAAAAATTTTACATTTCCATCATTGACAATGATATTTCAAGTCTTAACATTATATTCATTGAGTCAAATCTGAACTCTCATTAATTTTTCAAATGACTGTTAAAATGAAGTCATACTTAATAATGCTTGTCATTTTTGAATCACTTTGCTCAACGTATATGCCTTTTCTGTTATCAACTTGAGAGTTTTCAATGAGAAAATGCATTCAACATTCCTAAATCACTCTGAATTCCAAAAGAGATCAAAAATGTTTGCAATGATATGACTGTTTTACTGTTTAATGTTTTTAATGTTTTAATGTTTTTAACATTCATTGTTCAATCATATAGCTGAGAAATTGATTTGCCTGTTTGTGAATTTAAATATAGCATTTAATTCTGAAATTTTATTAAAAAAAAACCATATATGTGATCAAATTTGTTTTGCCCTTCGGTAGATTGGAGTCCTTTCTGCCTTTGAAGATAAGTCTTCCTCTGAAGTAGGGCCAATAGGTTGCTGTCCCAATACCCATTCAGGACGTTGCCCAATCCCATTCAGTCATGCCATAAAACATGCGCCGCTCAATCCAGGGTTTTACCATTTGCAAACTCAACTACTTTATAAACAGATTTTTATGGTTTTTCCTGGCATGGTATACCGGAAACTGTGTTCTGTGCAGCACGTATGAATTCTATACGACCATGTCCAGCATATCCATGAGTATTAAATAATATTTTTTGCAAAATGACATGAGTGCTCTTCTAGCATCTCGTCCACAGCATCGACAGCGCCTTTACTATTATTGTAGTCAAATATCATCCGCGGCTTAAAGTTTGTTTCCTCTCCGAAAACATAATAACCGTAGTGTTGCGACAACAATATAACTAACTTGGCGCGTTCCTTCTTGAGAACATAAGATGTGAGCATATACTGTTCTGAATACTCTGCTCGGATTTGTTTTATTTGGTCACAATTCTTTCAGTACCTTTTTGCGTCGCGGCCGGATGGTGCCCAGAAGAGTCTTTCTTTGCACCAGTAATGCTCTAGCCACATTCAAGGACATAAAATAATGATCAATATTGATTCCATAGACGGGACCAAGATCCCTAGCTAGATCTAAGACGACCCGCTTTCCTTGTTCTCGCTTCGGCTTTTGGCCAATCTTACCAGTGTAAATGTGAACGCACAACGTATACCCTGTGCGGACGTCACAAAGCATCCACATCTTGACACCGTATTTGTATAGTTTGCTTTTCATATAAATAAGCAGAAAAAGGGCAGTGACCACGGAATGACATATGATGCTCATCCACACACACCTCTCCGTGTGGCACATATGAAGCCTTGCAGTTTTTCACAAATGCATCGAAGACTTCGCTGACCGCTGCAGCTTTACCGCCTTGTTTTCGCTATTGTCTTGTACGGTTGTCATGGAACCGAATGTAACGCAAAATTTCATTGAAGCGGTTCCTAGACATCGTAACTAAAAATACCGGTCGTTGAAATTCTGGTCTGTCTGTACTCCACAGTTCGGCGGTAGCTTCTCTTTTCCTCCGACAAACTCCAGCAAGGAGTAGCAGCCCAAAAAAATGCCGTAATTTCTTCTGCACTAGCGTCAATCCAGTGTGTTCAGCTTGCATGAGCACAGCTTTCCTGTTCGTGCTTCTGAGGATGACGTCAATCAGATCATTTGAGAATATGCAGCTGAACGCATCCAGTGGCGACACTAAGTTAAAGCTACGAGCCGTAACATAGGAACAGTACGCAAGATATTGCATGCCGCTCTTCTGCTGCTTGCAACAGGCAGTTCTGTAGTCGAAGTAGTACCATCTCTGGATAAATATTGATCACCAGTATGGGAATTTTCTCCGCCTGATTCGTCCGAACTAATCTGACAAAAATCAGATAGTGGAATGTCATCTTCATCTGATATTGTCTCTGTATCAAATACGCTGCTGAGTTCCTCCTCTGACGTAAAAATCATACACACTCATAACTGAAATGTGTATTCATAACGAAACTTTCTGTGATATTCTGTTCGCTGAAAGGGGCTTGCACGCTATTGATCAATAATTGGCTAATGCGAGAAGCGAACGAAAATATTTTTAGAGTTTTTTGAAACATTTGTTTTTTCATTTTATCTATCATTGAAGACCATGTTGTAATATTCCTTGTGACGCCAATGCCTTTTGTTCATGCTGACCAAAGAAAATTAATCATACAAATTACGCACAAATGCTGAAATCAAAGAATTTCATCTCCACTGCACAGTGATCTGGACAACAAGCTTTCACAGCTTTTCTGCTTGGTGCTATGCATCGAACAAACGTTTGGTCCGCAATTTCTCTTGAAAAATATGCCAATGCCGTCTGAGCAACAAATCCTGGCAAAAAGATGTCTGCTTTCCTCTTCAATGAATCTTTCTCAAAAGCAGCCATCATATTAACAGCTTCTCTTTATAACGCAAGCTCAATTTCCATAATTCGTGAATAGCAAAATAAAAACTAAAATTAACAAAAATCAGTATTTTCATAATAACTAAATCAATATCTATATACGCATATACATGATGCCACAAAATCATAAGCACCATTAGCAACGAAATTCAAATAAAACAATCAACACCACTTTAAATATTTCTCAAGTTTGTGAAAATACGACACAATTTAAAAAACTGCCTCAGAGAAGAATTAACTCCACAATTGTCAAATAAAAATTCAATTTAATACTACACATCAAAAAATTTTACAAGGCGAATTGTAAATTATAACTCTCTTATTCAATTTATTCGAACTGCTTCCTTTCATTGCTCCAAACAAAATATTATACAACAAATATATATAAAACATATTATAAGAAACTACAACAAACGTACAATTGGTAATATAATTACATCACAAACGGACAGATTAACATTACAATAAAACGCTGGGCCTACAAAACAAAAACATGTATTCTTTAAAAACTTACAAATTTATACAAAAACTTTAAGATATAATTTTCATTAAACCAAAATTTCAACAACTGAAAAAACTTTAACCTAAAAAACCTGCAACAAACGACTTCTCAACGGTGAAACGGTAAATATATTGATAATAACGTAACCTACATATTTGACGACAGTGTTAGTTTTCTTTGATTTAAATCATTTTCATTTTTACACCATTAAATAATTAGCAACTGATATTAATAAAATCAAATCAATACCGACAAATTGCCAATTGAATACAAAAAATGAGCAATACTGTAAAATATTGCATTTGCGAAGAGCACATCAAAAACAAAATAACATATTAATAATTTCACAAATTATTATCGCATAATAATTATTCAAAATTAAAATTAACTTCACAAACCGCAACAACAATTAACAAAATCATTTTATAATAACAAAATATAATGAAAATCAAGTATTATTTTAAAAATTTTACATTTTTATTATTGACAATGGCATTTCTTGTCTTGACATTATATTCATTGAGTCAAATATGGATTTTCATTAATTTTTAGATCAAATTACAACATATTACTATTCAATTAAGCAAACAGCAAATTCAAAACTCAAACAGTAGTCTACTGAAGCTCAGGCTCAAACTAAAACTGAAGGGATTTTGTGACAAAAGTAGAAATTCTTTACGAATTTGTCTAGTATTTCTCACTACATGAAAAATGACTGGTACTTTAGTCTGATTTCTCTGTGGTTTCCTTCCTTCATTGACAATGCTTTCTGTTAGTTCCACTACTTAAATTGGCTTTGTTCTGACCGGAAGCGGCATCGTAACGGTATGCGATGACGCTTCCGGCTAGATCGCTCATAACATGGTTCCTGTACTTGTTGATCTGAATTTTAAAGCTGTGCTCGATGGCTAAGAAAATTGCTTGTGAGAACACGAAGCAGCGTGGGCAGTATGTAAGCTCCATTTGCTGAAATCTGTTAAGCGCATGGGCAGAAATCGCAACAAAACAGAAAGTGTTGACAGAAAGTACGGAAGATTGATCGAAATTATTAAAATGGAGATATTAAAGTTCTTTTAATATTTTACTCCTAAATTTTTTTTATTCTTTTCATTAATTATTATTAAATTTATTATTAAATTATTTAATATTCTTTTAATATTATCAAAAAAGTAAATAGTTCATATTCTCACATTCAATCTTCACATTCAAAAATGATCTTCAAAGCACCCGAATCATAACGAATCTCTGGTTTGTTTAAATTGCATGAACATAGCATTCTCATACATCAGCATTATATTGAATAAAAATGTACATAAAACGGTAAATACTAATTCTGTTTTGAGAAAATTTGTTTCAATTAAAGTGAATAAAGAGCTGAAGTGAGAAAGTAGCATGATGACATGATTTGACTGCTGTGATCCAACGATCTTGCCATCTCGGAACTAATTCAACAAGAGGTAAACTTGTGATACAACATTTCTCAGATAGCAGAATTTCTGAAAAATGATAAATCTGTATTAAATGTAAATCTGCAAAATGTTCTGAAAGTTTTCTGCAAAATGATAAATCTGTATTAAATGTAAATCAGGAAATAAACATTTCTTTGTTGCACCTGATAACCCAACTACGCATTGATTGCAGTGAATCAGACACTAATTATAGTACGTTAAAAAATGAAAATCATTCAAATAATTATTTAAATTTGTATATCCTTAATTTTGAACAGAAACAAGTTGTGAAATTTAATCTCTTCATATTAATACTTTATTCACACTGAAAACAACTATTGTAATATAAGAAACATTTATTTGACAAATACAAAGGCGTTCAGAAATTATAAATTCTCATCGTACAGCTCACTCATTTACTGAAATAAACCATTATTTTTCGTCTTTTCAAAAAAGTACAAATCGCGAATGCAGAACCAGTGACATTAACTTTTCATAATCAAAGAAGTTGGCTTAATGCATACCCATCAGGCGCTATCAACAAGCGCTTTTAAAATGATATAACTGATTCGAACGGATAAACTATTTATTATTAATTTTCATAATTACAATTTTATTATTTTTATAAATTACATATATATGTTATTTAAGTAAATAATGCAGACGCTTAATATCTTTAAACAAAAACTTTTAAAGTGCGTCCAAAACTTTAAATTTAAAAGTAAACTTAGCTTATTTTAAAGTTTCAGATAATATAGATGATTATATGAAAAACTAATTAGTTTCCGTTGCTTGCTTCAAGTGAACTGCTTGGCGCTTGTTGTACTGCTTGTAAAATGGCCCAGATATTTCAAAGTGTTCGCAACGACATTTGCAACGCTATTAGTGATGAAAGAGGATTGGTTGGAAAGATTTTTGCTAAAATTGAGCAA
>JYDV01000029.1:0-147136 GCA_001447645.1 Trichinella pseudospiralis
CCCCGGGGCAGGGGTGGCGGGGGGGACAAGGGGGCAGGAGAGCTGGGGGGGCAAGTCTCCACCGCAACCAAAAACTTTTTTTTTAAAAAAAAATCACGAAAAACAGTAACCTCCTTCCCCGTCAAATCGACGAAAACGCGAAATCTCCCCCACCCTCGCGATTTTTTTCATGGAAAGCGCGAATCTCCTCTCCCTTGAAGACAAGGAAAAATGCAAAATCTCCCCCACTCTGTTGGGCAGGCAAAACGCACAATCTCCCCTCCCCTGGGAACAAGGGAAAGCACTAAACTCCCCGCACATCCAAGTCAGGCGAAACAATTAAGTCTCACCCACCTCTTCAGCGCGGAAAGCTTAGGCTTTCCCCGCTCCAGGGTCGGAAAGCGTGCGCTTTACCTGCCCAAAGAGCAAGGAAGACTGCACTCTCCCTCTCTCTGTTGGACAGGCAAAACGCACAATCTCCCCTCGCCTGGGAACAAGGGAAAGCACTAAACTCCCCGCACATCAGAGGTAGGTGAAACAACAAAGTCTCACCCACCTCTTCAGCGCGGAAAGCCTAGGCTTTCCCCGCTCCAGGGTCGGGAAGCGTGCGCTCTACCTGCCCAAAGAGCAAGGAAGAGCTTGCATTCTTCCTTGTCTAAGGGAAGGGAGCTTCACGCTCCTGGGAGGGGCCCATTTTTGGTCTCTCCATCCTCCACCTGCTTTAAATATTTCAAGTCCCACTCCGGGCATGTTTGCCATTTCGCAGAGCTCATTTATGCCAGACTTTATCTCAGTGTTTGTATTACATTGCACATTAATTTTTTTCAAAGAATACTTCATTAATAAAGAATTGTTGTTGTTGCATTGTTCTTGGTTTATATTAAAAGAATATATTTTTTCTTACTTTTACATATATTTTAATTATTTACTTGCGTTACGTATATTATTTCATTTTCCCCATTTTTAACTGTTCTTTGTTTGTTCCTATAAACTATTTAATATTGCTGGCTGGCAACTAGTAATGGCAAACATGATTTCCCACTTAACTAATCCTACATGATCATCATTGCTAAGAAATAACGCAGTATTGGCCTTTTGTTACGTCTGTGAACATGGTAACAAATTTTATTTATTGTGTCTTTGTAATGAAGAACCTTTCACGCTCGACTTCGGTGAATCGTATCTTCTCCATCCAACGTGTCTTCACTTACCTCAATTTGACCAACGAACGTAGCTGACCAACGAGAGTACCTGACCAACGAACGTAATTGACCAACAAACGATTCGATCCAACCTATTCATCCGTGCAATGCTTGTGGCTTTCTCCACTTTTCTTCTTTCTTCTTCATGTGTATTACGGTTCATTACGTGTTTACGTATTTCTGTATGCAATGCTTCATGTGTCAAAGTATTTTTAAAGAAAATCAAAATAAAAGAATCAAAGGAAATAATTTGGAAAAATTGAAATAAAACAATAAAGTGCATAAAATATAAGCAAAAATCAAATTTTGAATAAATGGGAATGGAATTTGCAATTTAGAGTGGAAAAAAGTTTTCAAAAATAAAATAAAATAAAAAGAATTTTCTTTGGAAAGTGTTCATAGCAAAACTAAATGTATGAAGTAAGAAATGTAAGAATGAAGAAGAATGTGTAAGAATGTAAGAAATAAAGAAGTAAAATGAAATAAATGTAAGAAATAAAAAAATAAAAGTTACGAAAGAAATGAAAGCCAAAAATTATTTTGACACATACAAACAACTGCATATATTATTAATTTTGCTGCGTGAAAGACCAAGTACTGCATTATTTCAAAACTCAGCCATGTAGGTTTGTCGTTAGCTTATTTAAACTATGGGATAACTTCACCCTTTTGAAGTATCCCTATCCCAGACTTACAGAATTGGGACCCTTGGGGAACCACATATACCGTATGTCTTCTTCCATAGTTCTGCTTCGTGTCGTCCTCGATCTGCTTCGTGTCGTCCGCGATCTGCTTTGTGTCGTCAGCGTTTTTACTTCATCTTTTCTTCATTGTCCATAACTGTAAAAATGCTAAATGTTAAATCACAAATATTCTCCAACTTTATCACATCGTAAAATTGTGAAATTGAACATAGAATTTTGTAATAGAAGATATATCTGTCTTTTCAATTGAACATAACGTTTACAAAATGATTAATAAAGATTTTCCTAAAAAAAAAGTAACACAACAAGAAAAATGGAATACCTTCAACAATTGAAAATGGACTTCCGTAGTTAATGAACGACTTAAATGAACTCAGAGAACGTTGCACGATGCTACCGCTTGCCACGTAGATCAAGCAAACAAGCGCACCAATACTGATCATAAGGCAATTTTCAAACGACCCTTATTTGCATAATGTTGCGCTAGAAACCAATTTTTGTGTGAATTATTCTACCGTAATGCTTTGAAGTTAGAAACATTAAAAAATCATGCACTGCTAACCGCTATTCTAGCAAATGCTATGCATTTGAATGGAATAATTTAAAGTTATTTAACAAAGAATTTAAATGCGTAAAGTTGAAAGTAGTTTACGTGGGTTATAAATTCTTGTTTTAAAAGATGAATTCTTACCTAATCTCATTATATGTAAAGCAAAAATATATAACTAATATATAACATACCTCATGGATGTACCTTTCTTTGGATTAGCTTTGTGCCATCTATGGATTTTTGTACGGTGTCATCTGCATTTTTATTTTTTCGTCTTCTCCATTCTCTACACCTGCAAAAATGATATTGAATCAAAAATTTCCTCTCTTCATCACTTAGTAAAAGTTACACCAAATTAAAAACTTAATTTTGAAATATAATAAACTACTTTTAATTAAAAGGTAACATTTACAAACCAAGTATACAAAAATTTTGAAGATAATTAAAACATACTTACAAAAACAAATTTCTTTTCATATATTATAAACGGCCATTATATAACGCCATATTAAATTCAGAGAACATTTTACGACGCTACCACTTGCCACGTAAATCAAACAAACAAGTGCTCAATTACTGATGATAAAGCACCGTTATGGCAATCGTTATTTGCATAATGGAGCGCTAGAAATTAGTTATAGGGGATTAGAACTTTCTGAAGATCTTCTTTTGATTGGTCATTTTATTTTCGGTTATTAAATCTGTGTATTAGATTTCATTTTTACCATGTATGTATGTTTTTATTAAAATTTCAATTTTTAACTGGAATCATAATTTTTTATTTTTAAGTAATTTGGTTTCCAATGTGTGCTTTGTTAATTTGATTTCGTGGCATGCAAGAACAACTAAATTACCCGGAGTGCTTGCTTCAAGCAGGCTATCACCCGTAACAACTTGCAGAACAGAGAGGAAAGTGGTGGCCAGGAGCATTCATATCTTTCTATTTGTTTCTTCTTTTGTTCTATACCGTATTTTTAGTCCCAGCTCACTGACGTTTCTATGTACTGCCTTGCAGAAGTGGAAGTAGCATCCCCATACCCGCGTATTCAGGATGAAGCCTCGAATTGCGGGTATCAGAGCTGTTTCAAAATCACAAATTATTGTTTGTGGATTGAGATTGACCGCAAGGACGGCCACTTTGTTTATTAAAGCTTGACAAATAAATCTGTTTGCTCCAATATCATTAGCAGTACATAAACAGTGGGCTGCTGGCACCAGCTTGCCCGCCACAAAAACATGAATGGTAAACAGTTGATATCATTGTGGTACAACCTTGAGCGTATTATTCATGCCCAGGTTCGCATGGCTGCCAGCACTCTAATGTTGGAACCCACAAAAAATACACTATATGCCTTGATGAACTCTGTCACAACAAAAATTCATTATTCACAATTGTTGTCCTGAACAGTACAGAGATTGGCAGGTCCTGAAAATCTTAGAGGCAATTTCGGGTATCGCTTTGCCCGGTGGCTGTACATCGTAGACTTTGCCGGTTTAAAAGGAGAAAAATACCCAGATTTGAATGGCTGGGCGGACGCGGCGGATACTTCTTTATCATAAATATGCAGGATGGGTTTTGCTTCTTCTGCGCTTTGTTTTTTCAATACCGCTTCTTTTCCTATTTGTATGCTAAGTGTTCATCCATCGAGCAGCTTTCGATGTGATCATTCTGCTTGGTCACCAATGTCACATCAAGGTTTGTCCATATAGCACTACCGCAGCCTTTTCTGTCCTATAACAAAATACACTAACCTTTAATAACGAAAGACACACTGTACCTTTAGCGCATACATTTGAGCAAATTCTTCTGTTTACCAATGTTTTTTCTGTATACCAGTGTTTCTCAATAGCCAGTGTCTGTGTGTAAAACCAGAAAAGATTGAATAGGCAGTAAATAAAATAATCCGCAAACATCAAGGAAAATTGTACAAACAAAAGAAAAGAATAGGCGGCTTCCAAAAACGGAAATACAGTGAAAGTCGGTTATAGCAATGGGCTTTGGGGGGACAGAGATTTTGATTGTTATAACCGAGTTTGCATACATATGCTTAGTTTATTGATACATCTATGGTTAAGTTTATTTCTATCGCAATAGCCAAGACATTGTTATAACCGAGATTGTTATAACCAAGTTCTACTATATTTTCCAATTTCAGTTTGTCTCAAGAAACCTGTGTTTGGAACAGTCTTGCCTGTTGGTAATTTTTATTTCATTCTTCATCTCTTCCCCGTGTATTAGATTAAAATGCATTATGTTACGTGTTTAAGAGTACATAGGCAATGCATCATTAGTCAGTTTACCTTCAATGTTGAAATATGTTGTTGAACTTTGATTTGTTTATTATACCACCAATGTAAAGACAATAAATTCAACGCGATTGTACGTGGAAACATAAGTAAGCAAAAATGGACAGCGCATTCTTTTATATACTACAATGAAGCCACAATGGCATGTTATCAGGCTCAACTCCGTCTGTGTATGCCAGAGCTAGAGGCTAGAAGCTAGAGGTCAGGAAAACGCTTTCCTCCACAATCCTATTCGTTCTTCTGTTCGTAACCTTCCAGTCCCACCTTCTTTGCAAAACTTTTGGTTTGCTGTTTTAGCATTATTTGAGTTCCATAATGCCCTTTTCTTCTTTGGCTCCAGCTATCCATTTTTTCCGTTCCCGGGTTGAGAGTTTCATTACTTTCTCGCATGGTGACGGTTCGCACATCTGGGCTGTACATGTACATTGTAGCTTAGTCTCTTTGTCGGTGTACCTTTGCTGATCCGTTGAGAGCGTCGCAACGTTGGGGTTTCTGTATCGTCTTTCATGGGTTCTCCTTTGTCTGGCGGTAGCTCTTGCTGTTGTCCAAATATATCTTTGATGATCACGTTAGATCAAGAATGTTGTTCTTGCTATTAACAAAAGTTGTGCAGTTAATGCCCCCCCCCCCAAAAAAAAAGAGTAGTGCGGTATGTATTCTGTGTACGCAAAGTAAATTGTTGCTTCATGGTTGCATCAAGCCAATCTACAGTTCAATACTATTTTAGTACAAAGGCAAATAATTAATTGTGCTCAGGTGAAGCTGTTAAGCTGAAACTAAGATCACCAGTAAGAAAAGGCGGTAAAATTTTAGATAAAGTAGACTAAAATGTGAGAAACACAACAAGGAAAACAAAAAAACACCAGCATCAATATAAAAATGATAACTATGATGTGCCGGCAAGCAATCTGTCAATGCATTATGAATAACATGATGACATCTATTGACCAAGCATCTTAGGAGCTGCATGAAATAACTGTATGAGCTCGGGAAGTGCTTCACATTGCAGTAATGAACTTTTGAATTTCGAGCATCTGCAAGACTAAAAATGCAAATTTCTTACGCCCCCTTGGAATCTTTATACGCCCCCTGGTTGAGAAACACCGAGCTATATGTAAAGCTTTTGTATTTTATACTGCTGCTGGGAAAGCAAAATTGCTTCATTTGCAGTTTAAGCTGTCTAACTTTCATATCTTCCTGCTGCAACACTGTTGAGGCTTTGTATCTAGTTGTGTATTTTGAACAAATATTGATGTTTCAACAATGGCATCTTGCTTTGCACATTTAGCATTTCAATTCTGCGCATTGGAAATTTTTACTGCGTACAAAAAGATTAGCGATGAGTAATAATGCTATTGGTCCAATGTGAAATTTTTTTAATTAAAAAGTGGAAATTCATCAGATTAATTGGAAGCAGATATAAAATTTAAGTAAATGGCATAATTAGAAAATTTAACATGTTTATGATGCGTTAAATTTGACTGTTTTTTAAATAAATTTTCCTAGGAAGTAAATGAGCAGCGTAATTTTGATATTTTTGAATTTTTGATACATAAGTTTATCGCTGAACATTTGCTACAGTGATCATAATGTTGGTGATCAGTTTATTACAAAATTATACTAATATATTCACAACAAATGTACTGTATTGACTAATTTGACTTTTTAGTATTTTTATTTATTTTACGTATTTTAGTTTTTGATTCGACTTTTTTCTTTTAAATGACAAAATGACAAAGTGAAATTAATAACAGGTGACAAAAATGAGAAACTTCTGAAAAATGTTTGATGCTCTCAGTTTGACAAACACAGCAAACTGCAGAAAATAAAAGAAATAAATAACCAAACAGGTTAATGAATTGTCAATGGACAAGGATATTAATTTGTTTGTTGCTGTAGTTTTTCTGGAAAACTTTTGTTCAGCTTAATAATAAATTACCATTTTAATGTAAGCGTATGCCATCGTGTAATCTTTTTCCCAGGATTACAAAGCAACTCTCGCCAATGCTGCTGACTACTGGCCGTTGATCCAATGCTGAGCAGCACGTGACCAATTTCATCCATAACTTTAGAGCTGCATACATCAGACACCTATAACGGAAGTACAATAAATTCAATTTTCTGAATTTGTCTTCAATGAAAAATTAGTTGGTCAATTTTTTTCAGTCATTTTCAATTTCAAAATGCACAATTTAGTAAAAGTCAGTAAAAGCTTTAGCTTAGAGTTTCAAGTTCAGCTTGAAGCTTTTGGAAAAGTGAACATATGTTTCATAGAGATAATAAGCTTGACGCAAATGAATACTTCTGATTTTGATTTATAGTTTACCCAAAATCAGATCAGGCAAAACGTAACTGCAGCTGAAACAGTGAGAACATTAGTCAGTCAGTTTGATTTATTATCTTGATCTAAATTGGAATGGTAGATTCAACGTGCAATTTATTAGCAAAGACAAAACAATAAGCACCTTTGCTGTTAACTGCTGTAAGAATCTTAGACAATAACATTGTCACTTACACAACTAATCAAATTAGCTATTTAAACATTTTCTAGACTATTATTCTTTATATCTAAATGAGAAACAAAGAACAAATTTATGCATTATCAAATTATGCAAATAATAAGATATCATATAACTGTTTTCTTTAGCATAGAATGCGTGCATAGAAGTTTAGCTCTAAATTTATCTTTTGATACCATACATATATACTGTATTAGTTTTA
Source organism: Trichinella pseudospiralis (assembly GCA_001447645.1). Lineage (NCBI taxonomy): Eukaryota > Metazoa > Nematoda > Enoplea > Trichinellida > Trichinellidae > Trichinella > Trichinella pseudospiralis. Next base: position 7,464 of record JYDV01000029.1, read on the forward strand.
TTTTGATGCAAATTATTTTAAATATGATGCTAATTGATATGTCTATGATAAGGAGATTTCTGATATTAGCTTGCTAAATGGTCGACGCGTTTCTTTTAGAAAAACTGAGATGATGTGGAATTGAATAATATCGCTAGATTGAATTCACAGTGCAACGCTATAGCCAATGTTCATGTTTCTTCAAAATGAATCGAAAAGTTTCATATTTGCTATGATGAATTCAATATTTAAACTTTATACAAACATGAGGTTAAACATGATGAATAATATTATATTTCAAAGAAATGATAAAACTGAAAGTATTTTCTATAAAAGATTTGCCTATGAAAAAAAGTAAAAAAGTAAAAGCTGGCATACTTTCATTGTAATTATTGTCATTGTAATTTTAATTTTAAATTAATTTATGCAAAGCTTACAGCAACAATTATCTGCGTTTCGTCAAGTTTGCTTTGAGGAACAAAGAATGCAAAAGCATCATTGAAAATTGGATCAGTTGTTTGACGCTTCACAACACCGGTACGTTTGTCAATTAGTTCTCCATTTCTTACCATCCAAACGGTGACAAACGAATCTGCAAACAAAGTATCAGAGAATTATCAGTCTTGAATAAAGCAGATGTTTGGAATTATTATTATTATTATTATTATTATCATCACAGTTTTACTAATTAACGACGTTTCATTGCAATGGATAAGGTTTTTTGCTCGTGAAATTGTCACACCCAGATGCTGTCGTTCCGGTGAGTAGAAAAGTGTGATAAGAATTTCGCCTCTTGATTCCTAAAATAGACTGCAATGTGCAACGTTTTCACAAATCTTAGAAATAACGATCTGAACGATCAAATGTCCAAAGTAAGTAGGTAAGAAGAAGACTGCAAATCTGCTACATCATTTATTGCAGATTAATAAAAAAAATCAACCCGGTAAACAGCAAGCAAAATCTTCTACTTGCACTCTTGTATTCTTATTATCAGTGATGAATGAATCAATATTTTGCATAAATGTCATGATCTTTAATTTCTTTTCTTATTTTCTAGATTAATGTCAAAATTCAGCCAAATTCACAATGCTTACTTGCACTGATTTTCCATCTTTTGACTTGTCCCACGTTTCAGAATTGCTGAAATGATTAAAATAGATTGATTTTTGACCGATGTGCATTCGTCGCATTGGAAACAAAATATCCGTTATTGGATCACTGTGGTCTGCTTCCGGATGCCTGCTGAAATTGTCCGTACCAACTCGACCGTGATGAATTCGATATGGTTTTCCTAGGGGAATAAAAATGTATCTATATACTGCATAATCTGCTTTTCTTGTGGATAATCTTGGCCTGTACATATTTAATTTTCGATTCAGCATTTTAGTATTAACAAGCGTAATAAATGAAAATTACTTCAACAAAAATAAATAGTTATTTCTCATTTTTAACAAAATATCTCAAGTTCAAGCAGTGCTTGAAATTTAAGCTAAAAAAGCTTGACTTGAATTACCATTGCGATTATGTTTTATTTTACTTTTTTGAGAAAAATTACACATACACATTCAACACCGAATACAAAGGATGCAAGCAATGGTCAAATGCGGAGCAATACCATATAATCGATATTTTATTTTGATAGGTTAAAACTTTCATTTCAATCAACAAAATGTATTTAACTTAAAACAACATGCCGTGTAGGGTGAGTGACAAGTGATATGTTTATTTACTGAACTTGAATTATTTTTTTCTTGAAATTAAAAATATTGTGAATAAATTTAATTTTATTGATAATTTTGATATATCGATTTTAATAATTCAATATATATATATATATATATATATATATATATACATTATATACATACATACATATATAGATAATACTGACTGGAAAATGCCATTCAGGTTTTATAATGCGATAAATTACTTTGTAAAAATATTTTCATTTTGTGTAATTTTTAGCAAACAAAGAATTAAACAAGGTAACAAATAAATTGATTGCATGCTATTTCCAGGCTAATTTTTGAAAACAAACTTAATACTGCTGCTGGTGAAAATATCAGTTTAGTTTATGCTGATATTTCTATTCAACAAATTTACCTCATATTGATTAATGAAAAATTACTTCAAGAAAAAGCAGTCTGCTATGAAATGAGAGTGTCATAAATGCATCTACTTCATCCGCATTCTGAATATAGTTGAGATAAAAGCGTGAAGAATTTCGAAAACGACAATTCGACTAGAAAACGACTTCAGCATTCCTTTGTCCAATATAATTAGCTTCAACATTAATAACATTGCTATCTGTTTGCTTGCTGAACTTTCACTTTTAGCAATGTTTAGATGGCAGATGGCCACTTGAAAAAATCACTTCGCAAAACTTTCATTCTGTTCTGCATTCTTTGAAAAATGGCGCTCTGTTATCGATAAAGGAAATGAGCATTTTTCAAGCATCGAGTTTGGTGTTAAATTCACTTTGAAAAATACCTTTTGTCATTTGCAGATAACAGTGCAGATTGCACTGCTGCTAACGGACTTTCAAATCAGAAAATTACAATACCACATCTGTGCTTGTCACAATAACCATAAACGAACTTGGAATGGGATCAATCAAATTTGAAACAAACAAATTGTTCAGAAAAACATATAAAATTTACCTTTTGATAAAATAATTTGTAACTTGAAATTTTTTTTATCAGCTTCATATAATTTAACACTACACACTGTGTTATTTATTAAATATGCATCCAGATATTATGAAAAGTCTAGATCCACTCATTCATTATTCTATGAAGCAAGTGACAACAATGCTAACTAAATTATAACTGCTTTGCCATTCAATGTTAATCTTAACTTCGTTACTGAACTGTTTTTCTGCCTCACGTTACAAGATATTTCAAAGATCGCAAAAAAGTTGAACACGACCTACAAACGGTTAAAAACTGCTGTTTCAAAATTTTTACTCATATTTTTTTTCATAAAAAGTTCTTATAAGTTAAAGATAAGTTTTCAATAATGTGATGGAAGTCACGATTCGAGTGTTTAGTAAGGAAGTGAGTGCTCATCCCATTCCATCCATGTAAATATTTTTAGAAATTTGGAAAATTTATCATATACGTTGCTAAATAGTAATATTTGCATTAATTTTGCAATAATAAATCTAACTTCTTATTATTCATGCTGTGATATATTATTAACCATTTTTTAGCTGTTTTTCAAGAACATTTTATCTGATCATTAATATATTTTGCTTGCAGAGCTGCCATCAGTGATTTGAGAAATAATTTTTCTTTGCTCACTTTGTCAGTTTTGCCTATTAATTACTATTAAGCACTGGAGGCTATTAAATTAATAGTTGAAAAAAATTCAAAGAAAAGATAAAATCAGTAAAAGTGAATATAGTTAAGTGACACTGCCTGTTTTCAGTAATTGCCATGACCGCAGCAAGCAACACAATATTTATTATGTGCACAATGATGATGGTTGATTGGTCACTTTGTTAGATAAATCTTTAGATTACCATCCGTTTGGCCTCAGGCATTGTCTGTTTGTTTAAATAATCTTCTAACTGCTAGCTTCCAGCTACACTGGCAAAGACTTTCTTAATGCTGACTTCCGTTCTAAGAACGCAAAATGCTTTCCTGTGTAAACATTTAATCAATAATGTACGATACGTTGCCATAATTCTACTCTCTTATGGATATTTTAAATAATTTAACTTTGGATTATCAAACCTTTGTCAAAATAAATGGGAAACTTGCTTTCCATCCTTAATTACAATATTCAACATTCTTTCAACTAATGTCCTCAGCAGTTTGATGAACTGAGTAAATTGAATACTGGACTTTCTCGTGTTTCAATGTTTGGACGTTAGAATTTTAAAAAAAAATAAACACTGGTGACCAGAAGTGCATGAAAAAGCAATCTGTTTTCCTTTAATAACTGCTTCAAAAATTCATAGAATAACATATTTATTTATTCATATATCATATCAGACTTATATTTAATTTTAAAGAAATATTTCGAAAGATTACATTAAACATGCTGTAACAATTAAAAAAGCTTCAGTTTAAAGAGAAATGGGAGAGATTTTTCAAAACTGTTTGGTGCAGTTTCACTAACATTCAGTCAGATTAGACTAATACATGAATATATAGAACGAAATGAATGATAAATTTAATTTTCAGAAAGAAGTAATAATGCTTTCATCTTTTCCCTTTAGATTATGTGTCAGTAATTCAAAACAAGTTGATTTGGAAATTATGCATGTTTGCGTTAATAATTCTGTCCAGATGTTATTAATCTCATATTTGCGCAAGTCCAATTGAATTAATTACCACAAATATTTTGCTGTGAGTAGAACGCTGCCTTATTTGTTATTTTTAAAAGTAGAAATTGAAAGAAAAGTACTTGCATAAATCTATTAGTCAGTTTTTCAGTTCATGTAATAGGCTTCCTTTGAAGACTTTTGTTACATAATGCAACTAATTAACGCACGGCCAGATAGTGCATTAACATGTAGCACAATTTGTCACTTGCTTCTTAGTAGATGCTCATTTACTTAGAATCATATCATGTTTTTCAAACAGTCTATTATTGAACAAAACTCATACTATGCTAAGAATATATATATATATATATATATATATATATTCACAACATACATACACTCACATAACGCTCAAAAGGATACTGGTGTGTGACATAAAATCGAATGCCATTTCCCAACACAGGATAATTGCCATCAGCGGTTTACTTGCTTCGTGAATAGAACAATTTCCCGTCTATCATCTTACCAGCGTGTACGCTACTGCAATTCCCATCCAATTTTGTTTGTCTAATTAAATTATATGACTGTGCTTAATGGATATAGGAAATGGCAAAATTTTTAAATCAAGCAGTAATATTCAATTGCCCATTTTGTATTTATCATCCAGAAAATTTTACTTTGCATTAGCTATATCAGAAATAAATTGCAAAAGATCAACTTTTTCTAAACAATTAGCAGAATAAATATTTGTTTTCTTATTAATTTACTTAATAAATCTTTAATAACCTTAAAAATATAAGCATGGGCCTGTTCTTCTTAGCTCATTGTCAAATTCTTCATCTTCAGCGATGAACGCTCATTCTCAAGTAATATAAGAAACACAGCTATTGTAGTTGAATTTTTCAAAAGATATTTAAACAAAATATACCAACCATCAGTGTATACCTGTTGGAGTTGTGTGACTACGTGCTCGAATAGAAGGTGGTGCAATGTGACCTCGACTTTCATTAGCAGATCTACTGCGGTTGATGTGCTTTTTAATTGTCGACGAATGCGCTTTTCTAGATCCAGCTTTGTTTTGTAGCCATCCGTGTATGAGCAGTGATTCCATTGTGCAAATAATAGAAGACAAATATGGACAGTTCACCAAATGAAGTAGTTAATGAGAGAAAATATGAAATTTCTAGATCTGGTCCCTTGACTTTATTACTGATGATGATAGCGACAGGCGAGCAACGTTGAAAACGGATATAATGATTGGTGAGCGGTACCGCAGCGCCGTTAGCAATTTGATCAATGTCGGTATGCTGACGTGGATTAGCATCAATTAAAAGCTATTAAAGAGTTGCTAGAAAATTCGAAGTCCTTACGGAATTCAGATGCTCTGTTTACAGCAAGTTAGTTTCTTTTCTTAGATTCATATAGCCTTATATAAACCAACTGTGCTTTTAACAAAAGATCTTGTGCTAAATGCAGTCCTTTTAGGCAGCAATTGTTCAAATTGCAAACATGGCAACCTCTCTTATCACACTGTTTACTCTTATCATGAAAAGCAGCGTATTTCTTCAAGTTCTATTCATGATATGCTCATCGGTACCACGAAGGCTTCATATTCTTAATATGTGAACTGTACACTTGTTTATTATACTTAAAATAAAAGTAAAATAAGCAAAATGCAATGCCAGCATAAAATTCAATTCGTTATTGATAATATTTGCATCAGAAATCTTCTGTTATAGACAGGAAAACAGATTTTTAACAAAAAAGTTGCTGTCTTGAACATTAAGTTGAAGCTTTTAAGTTATTATGTAAAGTGTCCGGAATGATGGCTTTAATTGTTGGATCAAAATGCAAGAAAACATCGCATTGTTAAATCCATTCAAAATGCTTATTGCCTCATAAAATGGCTGCACTACTTGAAGCGACCAAATGTTAGCTGTTTTCAAGTGAGTTTGCTTAATATGTTTCTATATGCGCTGTTTTCTAGATGAAATGGATTTAAAGACTGTCATAAAATGCTACATTTCAAATTTTTAAAATTTATTCTGATCCTTTGAATTATTTATGTATATAATTTTTTTGTAAAAATGTGGATTATAGCAAAGAAATGAAAAATAATTGCTAACATTTGCAACTGAATTTTCAAATTGCTTACCCAGTTTGATCAGTTGTTTAATGCCATCAAAATGTTTTGACAAAAAAGCCTTCTCCAAATTCTTTCATGTGAAGTTGAATAATTTTTCATAATTGGTCTTTTTACATTTTTGCCAATGTTTCCCTTCGCTTCAGTGACCGCTTAAGAATGTCAAGCATGCTTATCAAATTGAAAAGCATCGTTATGATTATTTACAAAATAAGCCTCAGGCACTGAAATTATCGCTACACTTTATATTTGTATAGGCAAATTTCTTATACTCCCAATTCTTAATTATGAATAACTCTGCAAATAAAGCAGATCTTCAAATCTTAATAGCTACTATGTTTGAACTGCTGTTGCTAATTTTTGTTTGCCAATATAACTAAGATTTGAATTTGCGTTCAGACTATTTTTGATGAACTTTAATAAAATTGCCATTTATATGTAAAATAAACACGCGTAAAAAATACTGTTTGGCTGCAAATAAAAATCAGAATTGGTGTACTGTAGCACGTCGAGTCTTATTTTTCTGTTGATTAGTAAACAAAGCAAGTTACTTATGTAAATTGCTGAATAATACTTTTAGTTTCATTTTATAAACAACATGTGCAGTTTTTAAATTAATAAACTACATCTGTTTGTTTTTAGATATGCAGAAGATAAAAAGACATTTTGCTAATTGTTTAAATCGGAATTTTTGTTCAAGGAGCTTTATCATTTGAAAAGCAATGTAATAAACAATGCGTAATTTTCTATAAAGCTATGGAAGCTAGAAATAAAACTGTCATAATCAATTGGTATTTATTTTAACTAAAACAACTGCAGTACATTCAGATGGCGACGATCGATTCATATTTTGAAAAATTAGAAAATTTAACCTGCCATTTAATTCGCATTCTGAGGACAACTGTCGTACTAAAGGTCAAAGCTCGTCGCCAACAGAGTAGTTTTAGTGTTCTGATTGAGACTGATTTTGAAAAAGAGTATCTTAAACATGAACATAATTATTCACAAGCAACCAGTAAGTACTGCGCAACAGAACTGAGTAACTGCGTAAAAAGAAGAACGTTTTCATCATTTTAAACCAAAATTGCAACAGATATCATGTTTGACAAACAATTATAACACTGGTGAAGCTTAGAAACAGTTCATAACATTAAGGTAACTTCGTCGTTGAACAACATTTTTCAGTCAGAAATCAATGCCATGCATTGACAGCAAAAATTCACACTGCTTTCATTAAAAGAAATCATCAACATCTGATAATAACGTTTCAAAAAACTTCTTCATCATCCCAACATTTTCACAGAAGAACAGAAGATATTATTGATTTCACAATCAACAACTATAAATAAAAATTTACATTGCATAATTACAGTCAGTTCAGTTCATCAACAGACACATCATGATAAACATGTTCTTTGTAGAAATACGTGGCGTCACAGTACGTAGCCTTTCACCTAAACATTCAAGTCTGACAGTAGAAAAGCAGTGCTGACAACCTTCAAAAAACACTCAGAATATATGAACACTCAGAAAAAAATCAGACATCAAAACTTGTCATAGTTGGATAGAACACAAACATTGCTGCCATTAAAACATTTTCACTAAACTGATTTAACTGTGATATTGTTAATTCTGTAACGAGCAAGCTCGTCCATTTGTTCCGCCAGACTGTTGGCACGTCCCTCGCTATTTGGCGACGGTCCGGTATTGGCCGCCGCTTTTCCCCTCCTTTCTGCTTCACGCTTTAGCGATGGCATTGCGACAACAAAACAACAAACAATGAGTATATACTTTAATAAACAACCTAAGGCAAAGACCGACGACGATATCACAACGAACGCAGCTCTTTCTCCCCGATCTCACTCCTTCTTCCACCTCCGCTACCGTACCCCGCATCCGATCTTCATGTCCAATTCTTCTTACGGTAGCTTTAGGTTTCTTCCTCTTCGTTTTTTGGAGGAAAAATTCCGTTAGCTCGGTCCATGTCCGCTGCAATTCCTTAAAATATAACAAAATATTCAACAGGTCAACAATTAAAAATATTCGTTTTTGGACGCCGTTGATTACTTTATTTTCGTAAAATGATTAAAAAAAATTCAATCGCATTTTATTTAACTTTCAACAAGAGGAGATCACCAATTTTCAGCGCTGAGGTTTGCTACACTACAAATCACACTGTGCCTGTATGCAGCACTATTCTTACAAAGCGCAGTCATAGAGTTAAAGCTCATGGCGCTGATCATCTCCAAATACTTTCACGTGATGATAATAATTATTATAAACTCTAGATATGAAATTATTTTAAGCTATTGTCTCGCACACACATTCAAGCGTATCAATATGAACTGAGTAAAGTAACGTCAACAAATATTAAATTATGTGTTTTAAATGTTAAACACTACTCTTTAATTCATCTGCTTTAATTTTGATCAGCATCTGCCAATCAGTTTAACAACAACAACAATCAATAAATATCATTGTTTAATATCATTTATTTTGAATAAATATCAAATTCAATAAATCACTAAGCGTTAAAAGAAAGGAACAAAATACAAAAATTCATTCAACAAATTCATCCACAATAACATAAAACAATAATTTTTTACGTGAAGTGATTGATAATTTTCAAAATTCAATACAAAGTTAACAATTAATGATAAGAAATGACGCTGCCATTGGTAAAAATAGAACTGCCATTACAGCAGTGATGAGTAACTGAAAAATTATAATTGAAAATTAACATAAATGAAAACTGTAAATGATGTATTAGTAAACAATTGTCATATTGTAAAAGATATTCAATTAGTGAAACCGACGACGCATGCCGTTGGTTTCCTTGAAAATAGCAGATTGACTGTACTGTTGCTTTCCTCGTGATGCATTACCAACAAATCTGGAATTGTTCTGCGGTATGTTTGGCGGTTTCAACCGATTCGTAAAAGTACCTTTATACACTGCCAGTTCCGCAAGTTGCAGTTTTTTGATTGTATCCTGCCCAGCCTGTGGAATTTCCACCAATGCCATAATTAGCCTTTTGGCTTGTTCAATTCTCCAAGCGGCGATATTTGCATAATCCGTCGCAGAAATATGCACACGCACTAGGTCTGGATTTCTACGATACAAAACAATTTTACATCCTGTAGTCCCTTGAACTGCTTTCACGGTACTACCGCGAGGCCCGATTATTCTCAGTGCGACGTCAAACGGATATCCACTCTTCGGAATAGACATCATGAAGCATTTGTCTTCCACTTCTCCAGTCGGTGGTGGCGGAGACGGCATATCAGCAAACAATGGAAGCGTGAATGTTTCTTTGATGTAGCGTTGCAAGACATCATGCTCCATATTTCCAGACTGCTGATTTCGAAGCACTTCAGCCAAGCGTTCATTTTGCATCCATAGCCGCTCATACAATCTTCCTCTGGAATTCATTTCTGGACGCAGTCACAAGCTGTGGTTGGTTCAGCGCAATAAACTGATTTTATCTGTTCTGTTCTACTGTACCAAACTTTAAAATTTTACTTTTCACTTTAAACTAAGTCATGCACTTCAACTTTAAACTTACTAAACTTTAAACATAAACCATTTATTAAATATAGCTATTCTCAATTAGGTTATTTATTTCTGTGCTTTTTTTAATTTATAAATCTATTCCATTGGTCCGGAGAAATAGTATACTGGTTGTACATAATGTATGCGTAATTCAACAAAGTAGTGCAAATGTAAAATACAGAGTAGTGTTACTAATGTGCTTTTCATTCGCAGATGAGAGATAATGTTAATTATATACTACTAATCTCTCCGGAATTACATTCCAGTTGACAGTGGGTAATTATCTAAAAAGTCAGTGAACAAAAGCCACATTTTACAGTTTGCAAATACGTTAGAAAAAAATAACACATAAAATGGTTAAATGACCAACATGTGCTAATTAAAAATATACAAATAATCAGAAAGAATAGAAAAAAGGAAATATAAGTGCACCAATAACAGCGGTGTTTAACAGTGTATTTTACTAATTTACTGCAATATTATTTGCAAAATTGCAGAAAACAGTCTTTCTGAACATTCGCCATTTGATAATACAGTTGAACGAAAAAAGTTTTTTTTAAAACTGCCGTTGCATTATTAAAGAAAAGTGTTTACAATGTTCATAATGTAGTAATATGAAATAATTCCTGCAACTTTTACAATAACAGAATTCTGTTGTACAATGACAACTTACAGCAAAATTTTCTCTCATGAAGAATCTGAGTTCTTACATTATAATCTGTGAACGTCAAACAATGTGCTTGTGACAATCAAACCATAGAACTGCATATCAATCTAGGCAGTGGTTCAACGCCGCCTAGTCGTAATGTATCGAAACTGAAACAGCAGTTAGTATTCGTTTTTAAGTCCATGTGTATCTGTGAATAAAACGCAATACAACACAATATATATTACATTCTTATTGACGCAGTACACTAAATATAATATATATATATATATATATATATATATATATATATATATATATATATATATATATGTATAAATATAATAATACTACTCACGAGTGGTTCAAGTTTTCATTCTAGGGGCAATGCACATAGATGTGAGTTCTTGAAAGAGCAGCTTACATGCGTACGGTATACGAACACGACTTATTTTTGTCTTGTTTCGACAAGAGCGACATTCATAATGCCCAGTTCGACTGTTCGCGATGGCTATAATTCCGCATAATTTGCACACATACACAGTGTACGGATCAGAAACTTCAAACAGCCTCTCTTTCAAAAAGTGAGCAGCACCATGCGCAATTTGACAATCACGTTCCATTTCTCCGAATCTCAAACCACCATCTCTAAACAAACAACAACAAAACAAGCAATATGAAAAAAAATTCATTAATTAAAATCATCACAAAGCCTCCGACCTAGATCGTCCTTCCATTGGTTGTCTGGCCATCATCTGCAGTGGTCCTCGAGCACGGGAGTGAATCTTATCATCGACCATGTGCTTCAATCGTTGATAATACGTTGGTCCGATGAAAACCTTGAAATTTCACAATGCAACAATTTCCGTGTAGATTTCAAAAACTGCTTTGCAAATATTTAAAAATTAAAAATGCACCTTTTCAAAAAATCCCAGACAGCAATTTTACAAAAAAGTAAGTGAACGTGAACAAATGGAAAAGACAAATAGGCGAAAAATACCTGAGTGTTGAGTTTACGGCCAGTGAAACCGCTGTACATGACTTCGTTTCCTCGAAGATGGTAACCGTAGTCTTGCAGCAAAGAGCTCACCTTTTGCACGTTCACAGAATCATTGAACGGCGTCGCGTCACCAATTTCACCACGATTTGCCGATACTTTGCCCTGCAAGCACTCAATCAAATGACCAATGGTCATTCGACTAGGAATTGCGTGTGGATTGATTATAATGTCCGGCGTGATGCCTTCGCACGTGAATGGCATGTCCTCTTGACGATATACCATCCCAATAGTGCCTTTCTGACCGTGACGACTGGCAAATTTATCGCCAATCTGCGGGATGCGGATCGAACGCACACGCACTTTGACAAACTTGTTGCCATCTGCATTCACTGACAACATCACCTGATCAACAATGCCAGTTTCACTGGCACGCAGAAATGTCGAAGCATCTTTTTTCGACCAACGTCTTCAAAGAACAAAAAAAAGCAAAAAAAAAACATCACATACAATGTCCATTTGCATCACAACGTGACAATGTTACTTGGTTATGGAGGTGGAACTGTCGTCTGCATCTTCGAGCATGATTGTTTTACCAATTATAACGTCATCACCGGAAACACGCGTTCCAGGTGAAACAATGCCATCCTCGTCCAACTTATGATATACAGCATTGCGCATTCCTTGGCAAATTTGCCTTGTTGGCTTTTCAATTGTCTCTTCGTTACGTGCATCACGGCTACTTTCCTGATCACGATAGCTTCGATAAAAAATTGAGCGAAACATTCCACGGTCAATTGATGAAGAATTCATAATAACTGAATCCTCTTGATTATAACTGATCAGAAAAAAATAAAATGAAATAAACAAACAAACTTGAAATATATATATATATATATATATATATATATATATCTTTACCCAGTGTAAGATAATATAGCGACAATTGAATTAATCCCTGCTGGTAATTCGTTGAAGCGAAGATATTCCATTGATCTGGTAGTGACCAATGGCTTCTGAGGATACCAGAGCACATGAGCCAGCGTGTCCATGCGAACGTGAAAATTAGTCGTGTAAATACCCATAGCCTGCTTGCCCATGGCCGACTGGTAAGTATTTCTTGGACTTTGATTGTGATCCGGAAATGGAATAATACTCGCACAAACGCCCAAAATCATACTCGGATGAATTTCACAGTGTGTATATGTGTCGCAATAACCAATTCCACGATCCTACATTGCAAAACAACCAAGCATACAAATAAATAAATAAATAATTAATTAATTAATTAATTATTGTAAAATAAAAACAATCTTTTTATTTTCCGATACAAAAATATCACCTGCAAATCTTCGGGAGTCATTGCAAGCATGATGGTCTCCTCTTCCAGTGTGTCGATATATTCCACAATACTGTTGGCAACTAGATCAGACCAACCGTGTCCGGTTGCTTCGTTACGTCGTTTCAAACTCTCAATGTGCTTCTTTTTGAGCAAAAGTCGTTGATCTTCAACAATCAACAACGGTCGACAAATTCTACCCGCATCCGTGTAGATGCGTATCTCTTTGTCGCGGATGTCACGCACCATGCTCACCTCCGAGACGATGATGTCCATTTGTCGACGCAATTTTCGCAACGTGGCCATCAACTGCTGCGGTTCCCGGTGTATACCGACCCAGGCACCGTTGACGAAAATTTTCGTCGTCGACGATATAGCCGACGGTGCAACTTCTTCCAACGTTTCCATGGCCCATTCTTCCAAAAACTCCAGTATCGGTTCTTGTTGAGAGCCGACCGAAATGTAAGCCATCAAGGCTAAATTTTTCACCAAGCCCACCGCCTGGCCTTCGGGAGTCTCGGCAGGACAGATCATACCCCAAAGCGTGTTGTGCAACTGACGTGGTTTGGCTAGCTTACCTTCGCGCCCAACTGGCGAATTCAGACGTCGCAGATGACTCAACGTTGCCGCATAAGTCAGCCTGTTCAACACTTGAGAAACTCCTGCTCGAGTCTGGTGTGCTTTTCTCTGATCACCCCAGTTGCCAGTTGCCAAAGAATACTTAAAAATCAATCAGTTTCAAAAACAAATTACATCTGCTTTTGTCATCTGATTCTTACTTGCAAACCTTTGGTAAGGATGCCTGTACGAACGCACAATTCTAAATTGAAATCTCCCGTTTTGTTGATGTATCGTTGAGCGATCATTTTCACTTCCTTCAATAAATTTTTAAACAGCCCTCTGAAAAGAAATGCTAACAACGGTCCGGCCAAATCTAATCGCTTATTTCCATAATGATCTCGATCGTCCAGTTCTCTGCGTCCCATGGCAGCCAACAACAGCCGATGAACCATATAGCCCAAAAAGTAGGCTTTCTTGGTCTCGCAAAAATCACTTATACCAACATGCGGCAAAGTTTCTTTTTGCAAAATCTCCTTCGCATATTTCACACGCTTTTCCCTGGTAATACCAGGTTGAACACCGCGGGAACCGATAAAATTCAAGGCCACTGTCTGTTCTTGAATGACGAACGCCTCGTCCAAAGACGGTTTCACCATTTCCATCATTTCTGCATCGTCAAAATCGTAGACAATGTGTTCCAGTATATCTCGATCGGATACGAATCCCAAAGCACGGAATACAATTATCACAGGAATTTCCTGCTTCACGTACGGCAAGTTGACAATAATTCGCTGCCCCATCACTTGTTTCTTGGTGTTTGCCGATCCATGACCACCGCCACGAGCGTACAAGCTAACCTGAAAATACCAATACCGACGACAATGAAAAGAAAACAACAATGCAAAATCAATTAAAGAAAAAGATGGTCATCAAATTGCATGGGGAAAAAGGAATTTTATAATGAAAACAACATCACTACCCAAATGGTGCTCGTTGGACGGCTGCTGCTCTCCAAACAAGAGCGACATTCGGCTTTGAAAGAAAATTTGCTATCTTTAAGACTGAACACGTATACAGTATTTGTAGCCATTTTTTCTTGCGCAATCAGAACCTTCTCACTGCCGTTGATGATAAAATAGCCGCCCGGATCCAACGGACATTCATTCAAATCCGTCAAATCTCGTTCACTCAGACGATTCAGCAAACAATAAGTGGAACGAAGCATTATTGGTATTTTTCCAATAAACACCTTCTCATATCTTGCAACCAGTGGTTCTTCATTATTCTTGGCTATTGTTTTCGAAATATCCACATACAAAGGAGCTGAGTACGTAAGATTGCGCAAGCGTGCTTCGTTGGGCATTAGCGGAGCTGGGGCGCCGTCTTTTTCCCAATGTGTCGGCTTTGACAAATAGATCTGTTCAAATTTAACCGAAAATTTTGTCTCACTCAGTCCTAAAAAATTTTTTAAATTGCAAATCTAACAACTGTCATCGTATAAATATCATAATAAAAGACATTTAAAAAAAAGTAAAAATCAAATATAAATAAAATTACAAAACGTATCAATTTCAGTCATTCTGATTTTAACATTTAGAAAAAAAAATTAAAAGTTCATCCAAACTGTGCTTAACAAATTTATAAGAAACTAAAAAAGAAAAAGCAATAACAAAATCTACGAGGAAAAATTAAGTAAATTTATTGACAAACGACGACAACAGCAAGCAAGCGTTTTCCACAATGAAGCAGTGAAATAAACAACTAAATAATTAGTAATAATAAATTGAAAAATAATTAATAAGTTTCAATAATATAAAACAAAATATTAATATACCAAAAAAACAACAAAAAAATAAAAACTAAAAGAAAATTTACCATGTACTCCATGATCTTCCGACTGTATTTCAACTGCAGGTGAATCTTCTACCAATTTTTGCACAGACATTTGAATAAACTCATCGAATGAATCCAACTGCTGGCGTACAAGACCTTTCTCATCAAAATATGCTGAAATGACAACCCAGCACGCCTCTTGCCACATTTCGCTGGATATTTCTTCAGAATAATCAATAACGCATTCCGCTTGCTTATTGCCCAAGTGGAGATAAGGTGACACTGGAGGTGAACCGGCCAGAATATCATCGTCTGAACTTTCATCGCCAAACATTTTTTAATGACAATTTTTAATCAGGCACCATTTAATAATTCAAATAATACAACTGCTCTCGTACAAGGCAAAAACAAAACCAAACAAAGAAAACCTGCACCACTGAGCATTACTGTAATACCGTATCATGAATTGTAAGTAACCTAAAAAAATCAACAGAGAATAAGTTTATAATTTTCCTAACTAAAAAGGGATGCTCTTAAATTAAATTAAATTAAATATTTCATTGTCTGACACTTTTACAATTTTAAAATAATAAAATAGCTATTTTGTTTGCAGAAAAAAAATTTTGCTCAAACAATGACTCCTATAATTGAACAGGCAATGCAATTTTGTTCATCATTCACTATGTGATTTATATGAAAAGTTTCGTCGACATTGCCTACTTCATGCGTTTCTGTAAAAATAGAACATTAAATGTTTTGACTGTAAACAGATCCCATTTACAAAGTTCCATACGTGATGAAGCTTTTACAAAACATTCCACAGGAGCTTTTCATATAAAAGATAAATGAACAATTATTGTTTCGAAATATAAAAATATTTCAGCTTTTCAGTCTTCAGCCTTGTTTATCTGGGTCATCATGTATTAAACTACTTTTTCCACGTCTACAGCAATACGTGCAGAATCTTTCTGCAGAAACAATGCAACGGGTCTATTTCTCATGTAACTTTGGCTTCAACTTTTGTAACTT
The DNA here is from genome assembly GCA_001447645.1 of Trichinella pseudospiralis. NCBI lineage: Eukaryota > Metazoa > Nematoda > Enoplea > Trichinellida > Trichinellidae > Trichinella > Trichinella pseudospiralis. The sequence goes on from JYDV01000029.1 coordinate 23,816, forward strand.
CATATATCCAGTAAAATAAATACTGGATGTGGTTATCACGTATAATTAAAACTTATGGCTTCACAGTTGTTTCATTTATTCGTGTAACATTTGCATGGCCTGCATAACTGATTATAGAAATGCCGTTTACAGCACCATGTTAAACAGTTTTGATTTTTACTGTTTTATCATTCGAATTGATTAAGAAATGCAATAACTAAATTTCGCATTCATCACAGGTTCCGTTTTACAGTATATGATAAGCAAGTGTTTGGTTTATTATACTTATTTAATACAGCGCAGTAAATAATATTTAATTTAAATTGATTGTTTTTATAAAATTAATAATTTAAATTTTAACTTTTTTAAAAAAATAAAAATATTTTATACGCACATCATGTATGTTTTGCTTACTATTTCTTTTCGATTATGAAATAATTAATATGATAATGACAGTTTGTTTTTGGCTGAATTTTTTAAAAATTGAAATTCTTGTGAAAAATGAAAATTAAAAATTTTATGGTTCAAATTTATAAAACAGTGATAATTTCAATTATTGAGGTACATGTATAGCTTTAAGTATTAATAATTTTATATTTTGAAAAACTTTGAACAATGGAATAATTTCGTTACTGTTTAAAAGTAATAGTTAAATTTCATTTTCATTAGATAATTTTTTTTAATTTCAACTTTCTTATCAATTATAAAATTTGTGTCAATTTTAAAATTTTCTAATCGTTAAACATGCGCTTGCACATTTGTATTTAAAGCTTCATGGTGTTTGCTATATTTAGCAGATTCAGAATTTCAAAATGATATCCATTTTTTTTATTTAATCAAATCAAGAAACAAATTATTAATTTTTTAAAAAATTCTTAATCGTCCTGTTATTGTATCCGAGCTGATATGCATTTGAATGCGTGTCAACCGTGTCACCACCTCATTCTTTGAAATAAAATTTGTTTCTAGTTCATCATCTTATCATGGACAAAGAATTGTACGGAATTTTTGCGAAAATTATTGAGGTTAGTGTCATTTTTAAATGTTTTTCATGAATTATCGCAAATGTCAATTTTATTGAATTTCAACTTTTCAATTGATTATTAATTGATTATATTATTAATGACTTAATAGAATGATGTTTTGTTTGAGATAAGACGAACGAATTGATCCGTTTTACATTTATTTTTTTCCAGGGAAAGTCTCCAACAAATATCTGCATGTTTGATCGAATGGTTTGGTTGTTTTTCGTTTATTTGCTTGCAGTTTTACAATTTAATAGTTTAGGATTATTATTTTTGCATTGGTGATGATGCATTCTATATTGCAAAGGAAATCTTGAAAACAATAACAATTTTGAAGCATATTTCAGTGGAAGGTAAGTTTGTTGTTGCATATTTATATTAGAATTGTATTTATTCTTGTCATTCATGGTGGTAGTATGCTAAGTTCATTACATTGAACTGAGCTGTATATAGGCTTTTATGTTCATATGCCTGTTTTCATTTAGACTGTTGAAATTGTTGTTAAATATAAGCGTGAAATTTGATGCTGTCAGGATTGACAATTTATCTCATATTTGACCATCTGTTTGGTAAATTTTTAGGTTTTGTCGGATGTATTCAAATAATTCTATACAATTGACAAGAGATGAATACTTCTTTTACCGTATAACAAAATCAAGCTCAAGCATGACTTGCTAATAATCATGCTATGGACATAATGTTGATAAAAAGAATTTACCATTTTTTAAGATTTTATTTTTAAAATTGAATTGTTTAATCGTCACACAGAATTGTAAACAATTATAGAATAGATATTAATTTAAATTTATGTTTCTGAGAGAATATATTTAAATGCAATTTTTGAATTAAGCTGTATATTGTCATGCAAAGGAATTTGTGTTGGTCTTGTTGAAAGATACTGTTTTATTTTTTATTTGAAAATATTTCTGTAGATGTACCACAACAATACATAACTTTAAACAAGAACACATTTGAGCGAGTAGTTCGAGAGCTGCTGCTTGTTCATCTTTATCGAATAGAAGTTTACCGTTGTTCGTCTGCTCGGTCCCAAGATTGGGAACTTAGTGCAAAAGTAGTTGTGCAAACCTATTGATACTGATTTGCAATGTAATTTTGTCTCCAAATTTTTACATTCTCAGGCATCACCTGGATACATAAGAGAATTTGAAAATATTTTGACCAACTGCGAAGAGCTTCAAGAACAAAGTCGTATTCTGGCGTTTAAAATAACAGAAGAGACGGGAAATATTTGCAAATTAGTATTTGATTTTCAAATACTGAACAGTTGATTTGATTTAATTTGCAAAATGTGATTTAATTTTAGAACGTATCCATGGTTTGTTGCGATCTTTTTCATCACATATTCCAAATCTGCGACATTCTCGACAATGATAATTTAGCAAATTTCAAAGTGCTAATTGAATTGTTTGTTTGCTCAACAATGAATAATGATTTATAAATTTTGTAATTTAGCGAATTTTGGCTCAATTACGACCGAAAGAATGTTTAACCGTTGATTCATCGGTCACTTTGGCCCAAATGAGGAAGAACATCTTTGCTCAAATTGCTATTCCCGTTACCACGTTGAAAAAAAGTTTGTCTGGTTTTGCATATTTTGCTGTGCTGAATTAAACTTTTGTATTTTCTAATAGGTGATTTTAATGCATCCAACGTTTTGAACGATCTGGACATGTTGGTGAAATTTAAAAAAGGTTCCCACGGTTTCTGCGGATCGCTGCGTGCGTTGTGCCATTTTTTTAAATCTATTTATTTATTTATTTATTTATGAAAATGATTACTATTTTTTCATTTCAGCCGAAATGAAAATGTCAGATTCGATTTTGCAATGCTTTGCCGGATTGATCAAATATTTCGGATTGATGAACGATGATTGCTTTCTCAAGCAATTTCAAATTCAATACTTCACCCCTGAGAAACACCTTCGTATCGAATGGTCCGCTTTTGAGAGTTTGAATTTGTTCCGATTTGGTGGTATATTATTGGCAAAGGCATTTTTTCCTCTACCCTTTCATCAAGTAGTTATTTTCAATCAAGGAGAAAAATCTGCCGACAATTTGTACGGCATTTTGAATCATTGCCAGACCGCTGTTGGACAGAGACTTTTGCACGAATATTTGAAAATGCCTCTTTTGGATAAGAATAAAATTGGTAAAATATGCGAGCATGAAGTGTTTGATTCTAAAAATTAAAACCATTATTTTAATGAATTTCAGACGAACGACTGGATATTGTCAATTTGTTTGTTCAAAATGGCGAAATACGGAGCATCCTGCAACAGGAGTTGCTGTGTCGTTTCCCGGATTTGCATCGCCTGTGCAGAAAGTTTGTCATCAAGCGAGCTGGTTTGGCGGTGAGCATTGGCAATTTGGCAATGCATATTTAAATCATTGTTCAACACTTTTCAATTATCCTTGTTCAGGAGGTTTACAAAGTGTACAGTGCGGTGAACTGCGCATCCGATGTGTTGAAAGTGTTGGACAAGTTGGATACTTCTGTAATTAAGGACAATTTCACCGAACCACTTTTGGTTTGTTTCATTGATCATTGAATTGAATTGAATTTCAATTGTTGTTCACTTCATGTAGCTTTATTATATAGATGACGTTGGACGATTTTCAAAAATTCATGGAAATGGTGTCCATGACTTTAGATCTCGACTACATTGCCAGAACTGGAGAATACCGAGTGAAACCAGAGTTTAGTCAATTTTTGCAAGGTATGAAGTATTGTTTTTCTTCTTTCACATAACCGCATGTTTATTATTCCAGATTTGAATAATTGTATGCAAAATATTGACCAAAAAATGACTTCTTATTTGACGAAGGTTTTCTTTTTTTTGAATTTAATTATGTTAATGTTTTGAATCTTCAGTTGAAAACATCATCTATTTAGGCAGTGAAAATTTATGGCTTTGAACATGGGAAATCATTGAAACTTGAGCACAGTGCTCAATGGGGCCATGTTTTTCGTGTCAGCAGAAAGGTTTGTTTTCAAAAAATTTTAAATATTAAAATTTAGAATATAGTTTTTTTTTGTTTTGTTTTTATTTCATAGGATGAAAAGATCATTCGCAATCAAAAGGCTGTAGAATTGTTGGATATGCAGAAAGGATCTGTACGATTCACTGATGAAACTTTGAAGAGCATGAATTCAGAAATGATGAAAGCCAAAGACAGCTACGAAGAATATCAGAAAAGAGTTGTTGATGAGTTGGTCGCCACTGTGGGTGTGGTTGAAATTGGGCGATGTTTAGTTTAGTGCGATTCTTTGAATATTTTATTTTATTTGCAGCTACTTATATGGATCCTATGAAATCATTGGCACAGGTTGTTGGTCATTTGGATGTGATGGTGTCGTTTGCCATTGCTTCGGTCAATGCTCCCGTTCAATATGTAAGACCGAAAATTTTACAATCAGGTATGAAAAATTGTCCAATTGGAAAACATATTTTCTGATCACTGTTCACATCGATCAGGTTCTGGAATATTGAATCTAATTCAAGCTCGACATCCGTGCTTGGAAATGCAGCCTGATGTTTCATTCATTGCCAATGATTTGAAGTTGGCAAAAGGTGAAGCTGAGCTGATTATTCTTACCGGGCCGAACATGGGTGGAAAGTCGACTTATCTGCGTCAGGTATAATTATTTATTATTTTGCAGAGAGAGAGAGAGAGAGAGAGAGAGAGAGAGAGAGAGAGAGAGAGAGAGAGAGAGAGAGAGAGAGAGAATTATTAATTTTTTACAATCCAGACCGCGATGATTATCATCATGGCTCAGATGGGTTGCTTTGTTCCTTGTCAAGAGGCGACTATCAGTATTTTGGACGCAGTATTTACACGAATTGGTGCATCAGACAATCAGTACAAAGGATTATCAACATTCATGACTGAAATGGTAGAAGTGTCTGAAATATTGGAAGTAAATTTTTTTTTTCTTTTTCATTCTTCACTTGTCTTTTCTGCGATCTTTTTGTGATGCATTTTCCAGTTGAAATGAGGATATTTTTTTGTTCTTATTTTTAGCTTCCGTCTGAAAATTCTCTGATTGTCATTGATGAATTGGGTAGAGGGACGTCTACCTTTGACGGATTGGGTATTGCTTGGGCTGTGGCTGAGTAAGAAGAAGAAGAAGAAGAAAATAATAATACAAGGATGCATAGTTTGTTTGGTAATTTTCAGAACAATAGCGACAAAAGTGAGAGCGTTTTGCTTGTTTGCAAGCCACTTTTACGAGATGACGATGATGGCATCCGAACTGTTCACGGTGAAGAATTATCAAGCATTGGCGACATTTTCTGAGAACAATCTCGTATTGTTGTACAAGATCAAACCTGGTCAGCATTGGGATTGTTGTTCAATAGTCACAATTCTATTGTTTGCTGTTCTTATTTTCTGTTGTTGTTTTTGTTTCACTTGCTAATAGGTATGTGCGATCGCAGCTATGGTATCAACGTTGCCGAAATGGTCGGCTTTCCAGAAATTGTGCTTAAGGTATTGGCTAATGGTGATGATGATAATGAAATGAAATGATCTTACCGATCAACTTTCATTGCAGGAAGCGTGGAAAGAAGCCAAGCGATTGGAAGCACACGGATGTGGTGGCACTGATGAAGATGGAAGTGAACAGCAATGAAAAAGGGAAAGAAATCACCACGTTGTTTTTTTTATAGAATTTAGACATTGATCCTGTAAACAGATTGATGATGAAGTGAATAATATTTTACTTATTTGTATTATTAGATTTTGTGTGATTTTTTTTTCTAATTCAAATTCTATATAAAATTCGATCATATACGATCGATTTTTAATATTTTTAATGCAAATGTTGGTAAACAAATCTGAGCATTGTGTATGATCTATTTCATTGCTTGTTCTTCTCTTTTTTCTCAATAATCATGAATTTTTATGCAAGACTCTTTTGTAGTAGAATTTGAAATGATTTTTATACATCTGATTAAAAAATTACCATTTTATTGATGTGGATTAAAATCAGTGAGAAAAACAATTTTATTTTATAATTATAAATTCTGAATTGAATATTATTAATGAACAAAACCAAATAATAAAATTACTTTGCTGAATTGTGCCATAGATTTGGACAGATTTTTGAAAATTATCTTTTAAAAACTGATTTCTTATCATGTGAAGATATGTTTTTAATGAGATTATTGTTTATTTATTGCATTCAAAATTTAAAATTTGGTTTCACGTTGCCGATAAAGCCTGCCTGTTAAATGAGGATACATTTCATGCAATGTAATGTTGTTGTGTTATGCAATGTACTTTATGACAGCATTAATAATAATAATAATAATAATAATAATAATATCTAATTGAATTATTGTCGACAGTTGTTAACAGTGCATTGTTGTTAAGAGCATTGCTAGAGAAAAGTCATTTTTAAATGGCACGCGCACAAAGATTAAAAATGATTGGCCATCGTTGGTCAAGTCCCGTCGGACCGTTCAAGAACATCAGCGTTAAGCAATTCATTGAAATCAATTGATAACCCCCGTCTGGCGTCTTAATTGAAAAGTATTGAACAATTTATCTCGCTTAAGACTCAGTTTTGAAAATTAATGCGCTGCCATCTGACACCAGCGCAAGTATGTCGATCCCAAGCGATGCTCCATATGTCAGACAATCACCAAACTGGGTACTTGGAACTTGGGGCAGTTGGAAGATGATTATTTCACTTTCAGAAAAAGGTTGTTCTCGCATTGTCTTTCGATAACATCGGTTGTATGTTTCGAATAGCAAATTTGTTGAATTTGAACGAGCAGACTCGCAGCTCACCGGCTAATAGTAAAATCACGGTCCAACTGCCTGACACTGTAGATCACGCGACAAAAGCAAAGGCGACGAACCCGGGTGTGGTGGAACCCTGCCCTTTGCCGGTTGTACTTTTCAGTGTCTCTAATGAAAGTATGCGATGGCCTTTGCGTACTTGCCCGGTTGATGAAACGCTATGGAGACGAGAGAACACGTACAATGGTCTGTACTGGACGCCGTTCAATTCTGTGTCACCTGTTTTCTGCGGTACGTTACCAAATGCTCGTTAAATTCACATAAATATTCATATCGGTTCATTCGTCAGTTTTCATATTCCTTGCTTGACAAGTTGCTTTTAAGTTGAATTTTTTCTTTTTCATCGGATAAATAAATTTAAATAATTAAATTTAACAATTTTCCTCAATCATACCGTCATACCGTTTACAAAAGTGGATTTCTGCATAATATGAACAAAAAATGCATATACTGTTTTTTGGTTTAGTTCTCTTTGGGCTATCATGGTTAATGAAGAATAATGATGAATAAAATTTTAATTTATAATTTAATCAAACTTTCTTGAGCAATGCAAAGCGTTGAAGTTGTACCTGTTGAAAAATTTCGGATCTTATTTTGGACGTTAGGTTGAAATGCAATATGTATAATTTTATTCATTTTTGCTGTTCATCAAATATTATTTCAATAAGCAGTTTGAACAAGCATATTTTCACATGCATTTCAAATAAATCGCTTTGCAAAAACACTAGAAACACCAAAAAACCAATTATTACAGTATAATTGTATAATTTGATGTGCAACAAAGTTTTGACTTAAAATCTTAGATTAAAAGGAAAAAATGAAATGTAAAAACAATGCTCATAAAATACAGTTTTCAAAAATCAAATGAATACAAAACGGAAAACAATAATTGCATGTATTATCCGTTTACATTAAAAAAAAGTAATCCATTTTTTTGAAAGCACTCACTTAGCAGCTTAAAATGGAAAAAGTATGGAATAATTGTTTTTTCTTTCATTCATTCATGTTCTTTTTTTGAACAATAATCGGTCATCGATAAGATTTGCAATGAAATTTTGAAGTGCTGTTTTCTTTGAATTTGCTCACAAATAATTTAAATTTGTCATCAGAAACTGGCCAAAGCTGTTGAAAATCATCACAAAGCCTCTTAGGAAAGGTTTAATCAGATTTGAAAGAAAACTATATGTAAATAATTGCACTTGAATTGCGCTGAATCGGCCGAAGCAAAAGTGGGAGGCTTTTTGTGTGCAGAAGAAAAAGTTCAGTCAATTTTTCTCAAGAGAATTGCCTCTAACTTTGAAGTGCGATGGACAAGCGCTGTTATATGTATGGTCGACCATCTTTTCGACGCTCAAGCAATTATAAGAACAGATGACATTTTTCAATCAATCCAACACTCATCGCACCCCGTAGAATTACAGAAGAAAAATATTGATCTCATATTTGTAAAATTAAATCTTCTTCAACTTATGCGCTCGAAAGCCACAACTTAAAAGCCACCCCTTCTGGTCAGAGACTTTTGACGCATTTTAACTTCTCATCAGGGAATGAGTGAACAATCTGTTGTTGCACATCTCATTTTTAAATTTGTTAAATTTCCAAAATATTTATTGAAAAGAAATCATTTCAACAAGCTATGCATTACTGCTTTTTAATTTTTACTCCACTGATAACAAGCATGATTTTGATTTTTGAAACTTCATTCCATTTTGATCTGTTAATTTGATTATATCTGTGGCAAATGTATACAAAATTTATTTTGTAAAATATTTCGTTGAACAAAATTTTCAAATATTATTACATCAGTATATGCACGTTTACAAGATCAACAATTGTGAGTATTTAATCAGAAAAAAATTTTTCAAGGATCCTCAAGGTGTATGAAACAACGAAGACCTAGAACATCATTTACCAGTCAGCAGTTAGTTGAATTGGAGAGCAAGTTCAAAGAATTTAAATATCTGTCTAGACCGCAGCGCTATGAAATTGCAACCGCGTTGTCGCTGAGTGAAAATCAAGTAATAAATACACTGCAATTTTAACATTTTATCTTAAAAGACAATTTTCTAAAAGCATACATTTTAAGGTCAAAATTTGGTTCCAAAATAGGCGAATGAAATGGAAAAGATATCGCATGGCGGAGAGAGAGAAAGAAAAAGAAGCCAGTTTCTGCAAAAACCAGGGAACATCTAAAGTGACTTATGAAACTTCATAATAAAAGAAAAGTATTCTCATTTCAATCTGAAAATTCATACTATCAATAAATACAACTATGTCTCGAGTACTGAACATTTTTTTAAAAATTTTTATGCAAATGTAGGTATGCAGTATGCATTTTCACACAAGTATAATTATTTTATTATTGAATTGAATTGATTGTCATTTTTAGCATTGAAAAGTAAATTTAAAATTTTGTATCACTTGTTATGCTTTCAAATGAAACTTCTATCAGTTAAAACTTAAAAAATTTTATTGACCTGTTTAGCGTCAGTTAACTGCTTGATAGATGAGATGACAAATTTTATTGATAAATTTAGAACGCTAATTTGAAATATTAATAATAATAATGAAGCAATAATTTCATCTGTCAGAATAATAATAGTATCCAAATTTGATATTAATCATGAGAGATTTATCAAAAAGTTTTTTTTTTAAACAAATATAATCTGGATTGCAAAACATTTTAAATTGTTTAATAGTTCAAAAACTATCAAACTCTGCATTTCTCACTAGAATCAAGGAAAGAACTCAAGAAAGACAGAATTGAACTTTTTTCTTGTAATTAAACTTGCTAAAAATTTCAAATAATACGAAAATAAAAGTAAATATTCATTCAGTCAACAACATGCCTTCTAAGACATAAGAATGACATAAATGTTCACGAAAGCAAGCCATTTCGATGCTATTCAATATTCAGAAATATTACTAGAAAAATAAAATTTTTCATATATTTCATTAATCGTCTATCAAATTCAAATGCTGCTCGCACAGACTTTTCAACAGATAAGAAAATAAGAAATCTTTCTTTTGAATACCATTGAGTAATACTCATGAATTTAAAATCAACATAATCATTAAATGTAAATGAATAAAATGAAGATCTCAAAACGATTACGGTCAATGATAAGTTGGTTAAGCAGACAAACGCGTTGTTACTGATAAGACAATTTTCAGACGACATTTATTTGCATAATATATAGACAACGCCCAGGTAGCCTAATTGCGAAGCTAAAATATTGAATTACCATGTTTTCAGAAAAAAAATTCAACGCTGATTTTAACAGATATTAAAATCAAGATCAAATATTGAAACATTTGACATATAAATTATTTGTAATAGATTAATTATTAAACGGGCGAAAAAGATTTCCATCAAGCCTTACAATGCTAATTTCCAACATAAATTTTAATAAATTATAAGCATTTGTACATTACTGTTTAAAATAATGACGATCAAATTCAAAAAACAAAAACAAAAATGCAACATACTAAAAAATAGGCGATTGCACATCGTTGAAGAGCAGCTTCTTTTTGTTCTGCTGTTCCAAAATAGGATAAATAATTTTCGAAAAATAAAGGAAATAAAAAAGAAATCAAATTTTGCCTATGCTCACTCATCAAACGTTTCGCATTGAAAACATTAGCTAACAATGATATCAACTGAAGCTCACAAAGCATGGATGAGATTGCATGCAAATTTTCACTATGTTTACTTGAATTATCTTCTAGTTCTCGTGGCTGAGAATAATTTGACATAAAACACTGAAATCCATGAATTTATTCATTTCATTATTAGCATTCATTTTTCTGATTTTAATTATTCAACCAATTTTCAACATGCCATAATAGAAATGGAATGCAATTCAATCAACGCATCCTACTTCTTCTCTACTCTTTTTCTTTATTGTTCCATTCATTTGCAACATCCTGACCTACGATTAAAAGCAACTGATGTTATTTATTAATCATCTATTTAATAACACTACAAATTTTTTTCGAAATAAAACACTGTAGTTTAACAAAAATTAATTTATCATTACACATGCATTGTAAAAAGTGACAACTGTTTACAATATCCCTTTCAGATTTGCGTTTATTATTCTAAAATTTACAAAAATGTTTTTAATGAATAATTATTAAAAGATGCTGCAAATGCGAGTGTACTTGAATATTTTTGTACAGTTAATTAGTGATTTTTGGTTTGCGCTTTAGCTTCTGAAAACTTTTACTTTTGCTTATTTTGATCATTTATATCTGTGATTAACATGCTTTGCTAGCGTTCATGGTTGGGCAGTTTTATGCTGCGTGTTTGTACACTTATTTGCTGCAATCATTTTCATATTCACTTAATCAAGAATCATTGAAAAATGAAAAAATGACTAAATTCGTCTAATGAATCATTTTCAAAAAAAAATAATGATAGCGGGTATGTAAAATTTAACAAACACCAGAGACGTGTAATAAAAAGAGCAACTGCCCGACGGGCAGATCAACGCTAAACAACACGATGACAAAAATAGATCAACAAATAATATATAAATGCTGTGACGTAAGAGAATAGATTAATTAAAATATGCTTCGCACTTACGCATACATCCAAGCTATAGCAGCATTTGTCTATAGGCATAATAACCGAAAACTTTCTCGTCTATTTTGCACTATTAATTATATCAACATACTGTTCAACACTGTTTATAAATTGAGAAATTTATTTGAATTGAACATTCAACAAATGCTGGAAATTATTTATTCATAAAAAAGGTTCTTTTTATTCAATTCCAGAAAATTTTCATCCTACCATCACTGAATGATATTAAAAAATTACTATAAATTAAATATTTTAAAAAAAAAACGTTTTCCTTTTTAAAAGCAAAACTTATATTTTAAAATGTTTTACAAATAAATCTTGAAAATTGTTAAATACAGTACCCCACGCCAAAAGCACGTGCTGTTTTAGAATACTGTGACAAAGGACGTGACGTAATAAATAAGTAAATATTTGTTTAAAAATGAAGTTGGTTCATTTTTTGATGAAACTCAGCCGCGAAACAGTCACAATAGAATTGAAAAACGGTACTGTTTTGCATGGGACCATTAGCGGCGTGGACATCTGCATGAATACTCATCTACGTGCAGTAAAAATGACAATGAACGGCGGCGAAACAGTACATCTAGATGTTCTGAGCGTTCGTGGCAATAATATCAGATATTTCATTCTGCCGGAATCAATTTCTTTGGACACTCATCTGGCGAATTATTTTACGAAACCGAAAAAAAAGTCAACCACAACTGGTTCAGCGCGTGGACGTGGACGCGGACGTGGACGCGGACGCGGACGCGGACGTGGACGTGGACGTGGAAGAGGTCGGGGCTTCCGTGGACGTGCAACTGGTCGAATGAATACTTAATCTAATCATTGAAAGAAATTGGAATATAGTTCATTGGGCATTTTAAATTAAAAATAATTATGTAATGCTGTTTGACTTTAGACGACTGATCAATTCAGAGTGATAAGAGAGATCAAATATGAACTAATCACGATAATTTCTATTTTCGCTTGTTGACTGTTTAACTTGTCCTGATTAGTAGTTATATATATATATTTATATATATATATATATATGTATGTATATAGGCGTTATCAGATTGACCTGATAAATAGCTGTTTGTCTACTTTAGTTATGCAAAATATGTAAATAGCAAATGAATGTAGTGAAGTAGTATAGCTTAGGCTAATCAATATTTGCGATCGCTGGTGACGTGTAAAGTTTCTGTTTTTAGAATGATTACTTAGATGCTTTTTTTCATGTTATATTGAAGAAAAAGATTGTTTCTCTTGAGATTTTATCACACATAAGTGATCTTTGCATGGAACAGTTGAAAATTTCTCCAGTTTTTTTCAAGTTATAGGCTAGATATTTAAATTTTTTTTTCAAATTCTTACATTCTATTTGTCATTGTTGTTTGATATATGTTATTATTAGAATGGCGTATTGGTTAAAATTCCTAGGTTGAAGCCGCTCTCAATGTGATGACCAGCTGACCTAATGACACTGATTGGTAAGCTACAGAGCACTATGCAATTAGAAGAGAACAACGGTGGTTAGTTTACCTTGTTTCCTACTGTATCTTGTTTGACGATTGAACAATTTTTAAAGATCAAAATTGAAATGTTAATTATAATTTTGAGAAATTAAGTGATAATTTAAATTTTACGAAAAGTTTTTGCAATTCTATAATTGAACAATTCAAATAATACAGTAGCAACATGAATGCAATATTTAAATGTACTGTAGTGAGAGAAAGCGTGTGATATTGCACTCAATTCTTCAAAGTGACGGACTTTCAAATTTATAATGAAGTTGGTACGTTTTTTGATGAAGCTCAGCCATGAAACAGTTACAATCGAATTAAAAAATGGTACGATTTTACATGGGACCATAAGCGGCGTCGACGTTGCCATGAATACTCATTTACGGGCTGTCAAAATGACGCTGAAAGATGGTCAGACGGTGCAACTGGATGTTCTCAGTGTTCGCGGGAACAACATTAGATATTTCATTCTACCAGAGACAATACCATTGGACCAGTATCTAGTGGATGATTTACCGAAACCGAAAAGAAAGCCAACCACAGGCACCGCAACTCGCGCCCGTGGACGTGGGCGTGGAAGAGGTCGGGGTTTCCGTGGACGTGGAGCTGGCCGAAGTCGAATTTGAGATATTCAGTTTCATATTTTTTATATTACTGCCATTTTTTTTCAATAAATAATACTTTGAATTTGTTTGAAATTTGTGAAAAAAAATATTTTTTGTTTATTTACATAATAAATTTACGTTACTTTTGCAAGAAATGCGCAGTGTTGATTGATTTCAGACGATCGAATGATTAACTCAACTGATAAGAAATGCACAAAGGAGGAAATGATAATTTTATACCAATTTCAGTTGTAGAATGTTTAAATTAACTTTCTTGATCGTGTGCGGGCATTATTATCTGAATAACTTGATAAATAGCAGCATTGTCTAATGACATTTACTTAAGATATGCATAACTTTCAGATAAGCCTGAATAGCAATCAGCAATCTGTATAATCTCTGTTGAATCCCATCATGTATATATGTTCTTTTCAAATTCCATAACCGATTCCTGATAGTTATGCTTGCATGACGTCTGTTCTTAAATTAATGATCGGCTATTAGCAACATTTAATACGTTTTCAAACTGCCATTCGAAAAGCTTAATAGTGACAGACGTCAAACCTATTTATAATCATTTTGTTGGTATACTTTAGCAAACAAAAACTTCAATATTTGAAAGTACAAAAATTTTGTTCAATATTCAGCAACAGTAAATAAATGGTCGAATCACCACCACTTCGCTACGTGATTCAGGAAACATTACTCTGCTTGAACGAGTGTACACACTTTTGATTGGTTGATTGAAGAAAACATTTTCATATTTCAACAGAAACTAGAAATTCCAGAAATCTGAAATTGCTCATATTGATCAACAGCAGGTAGGAAAGAGGTTTGGACAAATTAAATTTGATCGAACATGATATCAATTTGAAATATTGATGCTGATCAAAAATTCAGCACACTTGCATGGGCCTAGAATAAAGTGATGAACAAGCAGTCTGGTGGTTGTCAGTTTTATTCTTGTGACTCAACCAACTTTATCATATTCTTCAAAATCTGAACATCAGAACCTGTTAGGTTGTGCTTAATTAAATCATGGATGGTTTTTTCTACCATGTAACTTTTATTTTCATGCCGCTTCTTAAGCTTACACTGCGACTGTAGCAGACGCCAAGCGTCTCCCAAGAGAAAGAACACTCAGGCCAAGATGAAAAATGATGGAATCATCACAGCGGACGTTTTCAATCAATCAGACTTGACCAATCAGCAGCGGCAGATATATTGGATTTCTTGAATGGCATTACAAATTTGGACATTTCATTGTTTTTTTATTCACCAGCTTCAAGTTCAAATATTTCAACTGTCGAACATTAATTGCTAAAATTTATTTTTTTCAACCTTCAAAAAGCAATAATGATTGAATGATAATTTCAAAAGACAAAAATCAAGTCATAATTAATTGACATTTTTATTTATAAAAGTAGATGTACAATGATCAAGTAAGTTCTCATTTGTTGGCAACGTCAAATTAACACCAAACAGACCACGTAAACAATCTCACACGAATGTACACCGAAAACCAAACCAAACCAAACCAAACCAAACCAAAAAAAAGAAACAAATATATCATACAGACATATTTTTAAAAAAAAACTGATCATATAACGCAGAAAACATGAAAAATTTAACAAAACGCCCTTCACCACAACTACAAAAACCAGAAGCTTACTTAAATCGACACGAACAATATACTGCGTTGTCTGTTAAAAAAATATTAACATTAGCACATCTTTAAAATATGAATATACGAATAGATGCGAATATTGTATTCAATTTTTTGTCATATAAATTGTCATTCTGTAGTATTTTAAAAAATGAAAGTTTTTAAAACTGTTGCCATTTTAGTAGCGCTGAGGGCCACCACCGCTTTCTGCAAACTGATTACGCACTGCTGCTCCGGCTGCTGTTGCAGCCGCTTGTTGCACATGAGGGTTGTTGATCACCCCTTGAGAGAATTCTTGTTGTGCTTTAGCAAAGCTTGCTCCTGTACTTCTGTACAAACGATGTACCTAAACAATGACATGCAAAATATTATGATAAAGACAATCGTACATATACATTTACAAGTAACTTAAAGCAAATTGTCACCACTCAACAGTATCTCATAAGTGTAGTATTAATTTTAAAATTTGATCACAAAAGAAGCATAACATATATTGATTAAAAAAAACTGCCAGATAAGTCATCCCATATCATATCTCAAGTTTAACAATGTGTACAAATGACGTCGGCACCAAATGAGAGTTTTAATAAAATTCTGTGCAACTTTAGCTTACTCGAAACAGCAACAACAGCAAACCGACACCGCAAAATGTGAAACCCAAAGTCACAATCAGCATCAGTACAGCAGCTCCAGCGTTCAAACCGAAGTGACCAAGGGAATTGAACCAGCCACTGAATGTAGAAATGAAAATTTTGAGAAAAAAAATATCAAAGCAAGCTGTTTTCAATTTGCAAATTTAATATGCATACCACGTTCCAAATGATTCTATGCCAAGAGATTGAATAGCAACAAAAACCAACTGCAAGAACATCACAAAAAAGTAAACCATGAAATTAAAAGAACTGTCGTTTCTAAAACCAGAGAAATATTTAACAAATAGATTAAAAATAAGCGTGATAAATTTGGAAGGGAAAAAGTTCATTTTCACTTGAAAGCTTTGTAAAGTGGTCGGTACCACAGAACAAACGAACATGGTGTAAACATGGCCACTTGAATAATGCTCAAACCGAACTGCAATCCACTTCCATGTGTGATGAAACTTGCCAAACTGCCAACTACATTCAGAACCAACGTCAATACATATACTAAAATAATATATTACACTGAAAGAAACGTTTATTAGCAAAGAAAAAGCAAAACTACTCACTGAGCCATAAATTATAGCCCATACGAACAATTCTTTGATACTGCTGTGGAATATCAACACTGATATCATGGTAAAAGCACGGTTGCAAAGGAAACCAACTTGGCAACGGTGGCCAATTCTTGTTGCGCGCTGAAATGACATTTCTCTCATTGCTGTTCAATTTATAATATAAAACGTTCACACAACAAATATTTATATTTTTGAAATAAAAAACATCAGCAATTTTACCCTGCCCCATCGCTTGTCGATTAAGCTCTTCCTCTTTTCTTTGAAGCTCCTGCGCTTTTCGTTCAAGCTCCTGAAGCAAAGAAAAAATAAAAACAAAAATTAATATAAAATCTAACCAAAATATCTCACATTAAACGTATACATTAATCACAGATGAAGTAATAAATCAACAGAGGGAATATCAACAACAAAAAAATCACACAACCATTTATATATAAAATTGACCTTGATAATGCAAAACACTACTGTAACTATATAACAGAAGGTAGTTGACCAGTGAATCGTCTCGACAACCGCAAGTAATCAAAACGCTGTTCAATAATAGATTTGTAGAAACAATGATATGAAGCGTTATGTTACGCTAGTTTCGTGAGCGTGCCGAGCACAGAACGAGCGTCAAACGATCGATGAGAACGTTGGCTGCTGACACAAACAAGCAAAATGCGCATCGACATAGCACAACAAATTATGCAATAAAACTTTCAAACATATAATTTCACACTGTCGAAACATAGAAAACTAGCAAAAATACACTTCAGAACAAAATAATCTAATGGCTTAATCTTTTTTTTAAATAAATTTACTTAAACTACAAGCAGTCCATTAATAATAATCCACAAAAGAAAAACAATCACACTAACAATATTGAGAAAACTGTCACAAAAAATAATTTTAATTTGAAAAGAAGCCTACTTCTTGACGCTTCAATAAATCGCTGTGGCCAGGCAAAGTCGGTTTTGGAGGTGGTGCTGCCGCATTTGAATACACAGGAGGATTGTCCATCGATGTCGGCAAAATAGGAGGAGGGTTGCTTGCTCCTAGGGCCTGAAGAATGTTCAAAAAATTTGTAACTTCAAACAAATATCTCCCACTGAAAAACGCACTGTAGAAACAGCTCGTTTGTCTTCAGCAAACGGATTATACTCTGCTGCTGTTTCAAGATTGTCAACATTTTTCGCAGCCCTCACAACACTAGGATCCTAGGAACATAAAAATTGAAAAGTACAACTTTTGTAAAAATTGTACAACTTTGAAAACTCACCGCAAAAGGACTTTGATTTTTCATTGGATCACCAAAAGGGCTTCCTTCTAAGTTAGACATCTCGTAAAAGCAAATCTGTGAGTGTGGACAAGCAGAATGGCAGTAAACCAATTTTGCAACAAGAAAAACTGTACCCTAAAAATCGCCACTTCACAGAATGTTCACGAAAAGTACAATAAACTGAAAATTATTCCAGCTGATGTAAACAAAAATTATATTTGATAAAGTCAAAAGTCAACAAGATTCAGTAAGAAAACAAAACAAACAGCAAAGATAAAGCGGAGCGACGAAACAAGTACAGTATGAATCAAGCAAACTGTAAATGAATCATATGTTCATTGTACAGACAATTTTACACACGTACACACAAATTTGCAAATAAATTTATAAATAAAACAAAGACTAAACGATGATAAAAATTTAACATTAAAAACTTACAAATTCAATAATCCTAAAAGTTTTTAACTTTTGAAAAAAAAGTGAATTCAGTTGCCACAAACTAAGATACAAATCTACTGCTGAAAAATAAATATTTCAAAAGTCAATAAGAATTTACAAATCATTTTTCTGTTGAAAATAAAAACTTTTAATACATATATAATTTTGAAAACAAGTCATTTAAAACAAATGATTTCCATAATATCATTCACGTAATACTGTAGCGGCCCCACCGTCACGAATAACGCTAATACATATGTATGCGTTTTTTGTACCTATTTGATTCAGGTAGATTGCATGGCATAGACAAGAACATTCTCAGCTAGTAATGGCACTATAGATTGAACTTTGTTTACAACAGAATAAACAGCGTTGGGAAAAGTAAAAAACTACAATGCTTCATGTTACTTATTGTACAAACGCGTTGAACCCATGGCAATTCATCCAACTCTTATAGGGATACCTTTCAAATCTACTGCAAGTACGAAGATTTCCAGAAAATTCTGAAAATATTTATAGAATTACGATATGAACATAAAGCTTCATATTGTTCGTTATATTTCAGTCACACGTTCGAAAACTACACATCATAAAGTGAAATCCAGAATAAAGCAATTTATTTCGATGGGCAACAATTTCTAAAGGAACAGCATCAATTAGCAAATCTACAAAAAGCACATCTAAAAGCATAAAAAGAGCACCAGCAACTCACAGAATAATGCCGACAATCCTCCACTAAAGTGCAAATAAAGAAAACGCTGAACTCCAAAACAAATCTGTGTATTTATGGTGTATCAATTTTTCACTTGTAACATAAAAGCTGACAAAAGGTTAAACACATGCGTTTGTGTCAAATAATCGATTCAACATTGAAAAACTGAGATAAAATTAATGCTTCATTTTCGAAAATATCATGTAATGCTCTTTTCCAAATAAAGATATTGCTATCATGAAACGATGCATTCTTCTCCATTAAATACAAAAACAGATACAAATAGCAGAAATAAATTAATAAATTCGTTTAGTTTAAACAGTAGGCCAACATTATTGAAAAAATTAGCATTTTCAGGCGGAATGAAAACAACCCTTAACAACAGAGATAGAAACCACAATTAATTTCACGCAGAAATCAAATAATAGACAGAATTCGCTAGCGAATGAATTAAACACACCAAAGAAAAGCATCTGCATGAAAAAAAATATTTCCCAAGTTCAAAAAACAAAAATTCAAAGATAAGAATTTAATACACACAGCACTAATCAAAACTTAAAACCAATAGAGTTGTTTGTTAATTACATGAAATTGATAAAATCTTTCACCTATTATAATCGCAATATTTCATTTATCTTTCACATTTATGATAAATTTAAAAATTGAACTTACTTATTTTTATATGGTACTTCATAAAAACAGATAGCAGTAGAATACTGTTGAGAAATTGCAAATACTTGAGAATTTCACAAATTGTTGCTCTGTTTCGCAGTATAATTAATTGAATTTATAATTTTTCATAAATGATCGCTAGCAGAATAAAATGTAATCAAGTTCAATTCAAAAACAAACGCATGATATGTTTGCATAATATACAAAGAAACATTACTTCTTTTTATATAATAAAAACTTATGTCTATGAAATTGAAGTCTGTATTAAATTCGAATGCATAAATTAAAAAAAAAAACATCACAGCTCTGAAACGTTCTAAAATAAGATGCTTTGCAAACATACACCAACGTTTTCATTAACTGCAATAGTAGAAATTCTAATTTTCTTACTGTTTACTATACAGAACACTTCGGTTTTTACATACGTTCAAAAATATGATGCAATCAAGCAATGACGAATTGGAATTTTCTGGTGTATAATTTTCATAATTGACAAAACGCCAAGATTAATGTCTCAATAAAAAGGTCACATACATGAAACTTTATCTAACTGATGCAACAGTAAAAGCACAACACATTTAGTGCAAGAATGAAATTGCAATTTACCATAAAGCTTTACACTATTTTATGATAGAGTTAAAACTACAACAATGCTAACATTACCCGCATTCAATATAATGCACATTTAACGCACAACATCAATAGCAAGAGAGATCAAAATAATAATTGAAGTTTTACTTCATACACAACAACAAAGAAACAAATCATTTATGTAACACCTGCAACATTTTCAAAACGTAACAACAATTTATTCATTTTCTTTTTCTGCAAATAATCCAGAGATGGATTCTAGGCTTGGTAATGTGCAGCATTGTCCAATAAAATTCATTCTTTCTCATTATTTCGCATATATTTTGAACCGTCAAGCTTCGCTGAACCGTCAAATACCATTCGACAAGATCATTTCATCTGCCCATTATTTACATAATCTGTACCTCTGTAAATACTGCACGCAGTGTCGCCGGGTTGATTTCAGACACTTTGTGTTCGGCTAAGGCGCAATTCTACTTAAATTGGACTGCACTACGATTCCTGACAAATCCAGTCGTACGACAACGTATTAAAATACCGTGAACACACCGCATCCAGTGTCATAATTCTCTTGCTGACATAGGATGCTGATAGAGTCCAGTTCCCAAAATTTATTCAACGTCTCTTCAGCTTTGTCTTCCTCTTGACGTGATTGAATCCGAGAACGAAACGGTTGGATGGCCTCGCACGATTTTCTCACACAAGAATTGGCCATAAAATGTCTAAACCGATTATAATACGTGGATTAGTAGGTCTTCCTCTTGCTCGTCAGCCAGCTGCAGAGACTCGAGATGCTTACAATCGCCGCAACGGAAACAAATTGACCGGATATTGTCACAGATTTTTGGGAGCATTTCAACAAAATCTGACAGCGTATGCATTGCCGGCCTTTCAGCGGACTTAATCAAAACGGACTCTTCTAGCGATGGCTGGGCTGCTATGCATACTGCCGATTCCGTTGACAATGACGGACGCCGTTGATCCTACTACATTTAGAGCCCTTGCAACTTTCTCTGTCACCAGGGTAGTTTCGTCGCCACTGTCGAACAGGCAATTCATCATCAACCGTTTACCATTTGTACCACAAGCCATGACCTTTACTGTCTGGTAGTGGATTTGATTTGGAGCACGGATGTTGACCGACAGAAGACGGACACCTACTGAAGCCTGCTTGTTATTGCCATGAGGATACTGAATTGCCCTGCTGTTTCTCGATTTGCATTCGCCGTTCTGAGAAAAAGAACGTCAGCAGAGAGTGGCTTTTCCAGGTTATTAGTGTAAATTTTCGCTGTTTCTGCCCTGTATCATTGGCATAGGCAGCTGCTGCTGCTCTCCTCTCCGACAATCTTTGACTTCGAAATTTTGCGCTCTTTCACTCGGTGTTCGTTTTGACATACTGCTCAGGTACTTTGAAGCGAGTTGCGGAGTAACTGGTGTGTCGGTAGAATCCGAGGCCCTTAATCTTTCCTTCCAACTGGAAACTGTTTCACCATGTTGGTGGAGACAACGGATTCTGCTGCACACCGGGCTAGCACTGTCAAAAATGTGATTCATGTCTGCGAAGTCGTTTGCTCCTCAGACGGCTCTGCGGCACGAAGTTTCCATCGAGACTGTATCACTCTCGGCAGATGAGGGAACAAATATGGTAGCATCGCACGGTAACCGGACAAAGCTGTGTCGAGGTCCCTCCAGTCGCACTGAAATCTACGCCTTGTAGTTTCAGTTCAGTTGGCGATAAATGCAGCCGTGCACTTCCGTCGCCGCCACCGGCATTCATGTTGAGTAATCTCAAGCATTAGCGCGTTTAGGAATTCTTACTTTGTGTAGAAGTACTCAGCAGGAGCTGTTCTCCGCTCAGTCAACTGCTTGCCATGCTGCACGGGTAAGACGGGAGCGCAGGTGCATCAGTTTGGTGACATCATATAGATCTTGGCTATGATATTCCGCACTCTGGAATTGATACAAAAAGCCCTTAAAGTGTAGAATGTCTTCATCATCGGTTGATATGTTTTCTAGCCGAACTATTGAACCAAGCGTTCTGTTTCTTCACCGGTGGCTGCGTTGTCGAATTCGACGGCGTTATTTCTACATTTCCTAGAATTTGCTCTGCTCAGAGATGTGTGGCAGAAAGCCTGGCAAGCAGGTCGTCAAATTATACAATTGGACATGACATACAACCACAGTTATCGTGAGTCAAAAGATTGCTCGCTTCATTACCCTCTGATACATCAAAGTTTTGATTGACGTTCAGGCAATGAGCGGAATATGTCAGCCATAAAGCAGACGATTTGCCGGAATTATAACAGTTCTTTCCCGCTGATGCAGCACTTGTTCACTTCTTAACCGAAAGAAGTTTGCCGGCCGCTGATTTCTGCAAATTTCTATTCACATATGCGCATGCGTGTTTATTTCAAAAGAATCATCGTTCAATTTTGGAAGGAGACGAAGCAGAATCATCTTCTGATACTTCAAACTTGTATGCCATGCATCAAGGACTGAGCTAAAATTCCGAATCCCAAGACTAATTTTGTGTCGGCCTTCGACGGTACTTTTTCACCAATATAGCGGCTGTCCACTTAGTATCAAAAAATGTAAGAAAAGCACTGATTTCTGCCAAGTTCTATTCAGCTGTACTGCAGCGTGTCCATTGAAGAGAAGAGTCCTCTTTAAAGTTTAGATGGAGGCAAATCAGAATCATCCTCTGAAATATCAAAGTCACATGCATCATATCAGCTACCAAACTAAAGTTCGGCATTAAGCAGTAGCTCGGTAGAATGTTTGAGAGCTTCACAGCTGTGTGTTGTTGCGAATAGAATTTCTGCTTTTCTGATCATCGTTGAAAACATGATTCACAGGTTGCGATAGGAAATAGGCAAACCAACTGCTGATGTTAAATGTTCGCTAATTCTGAGTTTCTTCGCCATTTATGAACGTAGTTTATTCCGCTGACGACAATTTTTGCCAATTCCGATCTGAATAACGTGTCACGCTCCATAGGAAAGGACATTCACAATGACGAAATAAGGATACAATTACACCAACATATTATAAATTGTCGCAATAGAAACTGTCGACGTCTACATGACGCAATCGACGTCGACCATACAAGTTATCAAAACGTTTCCCTCCAGCCACACGTTTCTTCGGTAGCTGATGTGATAATCAAGTATTAATTGTACGGTACTTTTTTGTTGTTTAGTTTTGTTCCTTACGATTTGCGGTCTTGATGGTAACATTGATGGCAATATTATTGAATTTTTTTCCTTTTGTTGAGCGATTTTGTTTACAGAGATTGGAAATATAGTGGTGGTGTCAGACGTGAAAGCACGTACAACTGATCTTCAAGTTCAATTCAGTTCCGCGATACAGAAAGTGTCAAAAAATTGAAACTGGTTTTTTTCAAGCTAGTAACGCTCTTCACATAATATGCCAACCGGAAAAATTTAACGTGATTTTGCTTAAAGAATGAAAGCAATAGAATCAAAATGGTAAGGACAAGCAAACTGACAAGTTCAAGCATTAGCTTCCCTGCGCTTTATGTTTTTTCAAAGAACTTTCGCGACTAATAATTTTTCTCGAATTTTGGATCGTTGTTATGCAGTTCAGGAGAGTTAGTCGGCCGGTATGGTTTTGTCGCAACTGCTTTACTGTTCTCATCTGTTGAAGCCGCGGCTTTTTCTGTACATTTGTCGTAAACTTGTTTATTTCGGACGTCAGTTTCCTTTCGGTTTTGAGGCGCGTTGTATCGAAAGGAAGAGATCGTAGTCGTTTATTGCATAGTTTGCTGTTCTGTCAACATATGTTTCGCTGCTGGAGATTCGAATATTTGTCGCATATTTTCCTCAGGATTTGACGTGTGATGTCATCTTGGTCTGTTTGAGCTGTCTGACGCGCCCGTGGATCTGACGTTCTAGAATCTTGGCCTAATATGGAATTTTGGATGTTGTCCATTGGTTTTACAACACTTTTTTTGTATTCATTATGATTACTTTCAACGCTCTTGTTCTTTCCTCTCTATGGCGACTGAATGTCTTCTGTTTTTGGTTCTGAATTATTGAATAGAAGTATTTTAGGATGCATGGGTCTATCAGTTTCGACGAACTCAATTATGTTTTTTCCGTTTTTTGCTGCTATTATTATTATTGTCGAAACAAATAATTGATCAGTTTGTGATCTGATGAATTCCTTCATTTGCTACTGGACCTGGGAAAAAGATCTGAAACGTGTTTGTTACGTGGCGCACATAACGCGTTATAATTAATATTAACAAGAAACAACCGGGAGAGCATTTTGCGTTGGTGGTGTGCGGGCTGGTTTTGTTTCTTAGTGTTTGTTCGTGTCTGTTGGCTGCTTAATGTAGACTTTGCATATTACTTTGGAATTGGTGTAAGTTTTTGACAAGAATAAAAAATTTCATTATTGACTGCTTATTTTTCAAAAATTTAATATGATCTATGACGGTAAATTATTTACAGCATATGTGGATAAAATGCTAAGCAATTTAAAAGTAGTTATGCTGTTATGAAAATGATCATGTGTGATAAAATAGCAGCAGTAAAATAGTTTATCGCGGTAAAATTTAAAATTTATAAATTTTCTTGTAAAAAATGAAGAATGGTTGCCGACAGATGTTCTATAGCACTGGCTCTTCTTAAACCATGTCGCTCATTTGGAAATACCTTCAGTTGGTACGGTTTGCCAGCGCTGATCATCGCTTCGATTAACAACGCAGTGTGCTTGAAATGGACATTTTGATCTTTCAAGCCGTGCATTAATAGCAAACGATTGGGTTCGTCTGGAAGAAGGTTTATAGAATTTAACAAGGATGCTTTGTCATAACTATCTTCGTGCTCTTCCGGCATGCCCATGTAACGTTCTGTATATGCCGAATCGTACAGGTGCCAGTCAACTACTGGTGCACCGGAAATTGCTATCTAAATGGAATAGAAAAGTTTTCTGAATATTGTTGTGGGAATTTTTTATTTTTCTGCGCTAAAATTGCGCACCAAGTTTTGTAACCCATTGAACTTCACATTTGAAATGCCCCAAATAAAATATAAAGCTCGATAGAACTGAGAACTATAAAAGGAATTATTTGCAGCCCGTTATACGCTACACAGTTCTACAAAAATTTGCACAAGTTATGCAACAGATGATGCAAACAAAGAAGTGGAATTTTTAATTTCTGTTTAAATTAAATAACATTATGATGATCATTAGTAAAAATCAGAATAAAGTACAACATACTTTGAACAGATTAGGATGTTTGGCCAGTGCATTTATTGCTAAATAACCGCCTAAAAAAATAATTTCTGAAAATTTTGAGGAAAAATAAAAAAACAAAAAATTAACAAACCATACGACCAGCCCATCACTACCACTCGCTTCATGTCTATGCACGTGTTTTGCGAAGCGACGTGACGCAATGCGTGTACTTGATCCTCAATCTCAACACATCCCTGAACATGTGAATAAGATAAGAGAAAAAATCAAAAAGAAATAGAAGAAGAATTAGGAGATAAGCAATGAAGAAGGTTCATCAGATTTTACCATTCTACCACTGATGGCAATTTCCAACTGTTTCCCTCGATATGCAGAACCTCGACCGTCCACAACCAGAACAACATATCCCATTTTCATAAATAATGGCAAACAAAGGAAGCTGAAATGAATTGATCATTTTTTAAAATTGTCCAACTCACAAGAACTGGACAAAACACAGAACGCCAATCAAAAAGTGCACATACGTGGGCCAACAGTTGCGTACCATTTGCGCGCATGGTCCGCCGTAAACGAACAATATGGTCGGACAGGGCGTGGCAACGGCCACATCGGACGGAGTAAAAAGCATACATTGCAACTGATATCCACCGTCAGGACCTTCGCATTGCAACAACTGTGGCGGTAACACTTCGCTGGTAAAACGACTCCAAATTGATTCATGCAATAATCTGCCGGGCGGCGGCAACGGACAAACGTTATTCTGAAAAGTACACTTTTCCCCCTGTGCTGCTTGCATATTTCACCGACAACACAAACACATACCATCGCTGGATACGGCGCCACCGATATCACAAGACAGGATGCAGCAGATGGCAGCACGTATTTGACGTCGTTGGAGAAGAATGTCTCAAATTTCAACGCATAGATGACACATTCGCCAGGAGTTACGAAATTTGAACGAAAGACTGCCAACAGTGTGTAATCGTTGCTAAAGCCAAATGGATTGCCTTCGTCTGTGTTGCCGTAAAAGCTGCCCAACGTGGAAATGCGAATCGGCTTCGTCGTTGGGCAAATGTAACTTGTCGCATAACTAAACGGCACAAAATTACACCAAGCAGCTGCGACAGACTTTAATTTATTGAACAACTGTTTGAAACATTCAATAAATTAAGTTTAAAGTTAAAAATTGAATGACACATTTATGAAGAAACATTAACTGAAAAATTACAACAAAATGCAAGTCCAAATTTATAGATATACTTACAGATGAGATTCAAGAGGATTATCGGCAAAGCCAAGAAAATAGATCAAACTTCGTTTCTCATCAACGCTCACCTGAAAATATGAAAGTTAACCAAAAAAAAAGTAATAATACAAAAAACAACAATAATGTCATTCAAGATAAATGCAAACTGAATCCAAAATCCCATTCATGCATGCCAAAATCATGCTAACTTGCCTGCATGTCCGAGAAAACATCCCACTGGCCGAATGTGAGCTGCTTCTCTGACAATACCGTAGGCGTAATGTCCAACGTCGACGTGTTGAAATTTTGTCCCACTGAAGCTGTTGTACGTCGACTTTCGACTAAATACAAGTGCCGGTAGTCTGTTTTCCATGAGCACCAGATGAAACGCACCGTGTCCGGAACAACGGGAGTCAAGAATTTAATTCCAAAATGATTCTGAAAAAAATTGGTAATTTTCAGACCCAATGAACACAGCAAGCAGCAAAATTTCCAAGAATCTTACCGGGATCCAGGTGTCCGACTCTTCCGTGTAAAGGAAGATCAAATGTTTCTGCGCGTCGGCTTTGCAAACGTCACTATTGTCACTGCAGTCGCTGGGCAAAAACCATTCCAAAGGAATGCAAATGACCGCAACGCGCCGCTGCAAACGATCCATCACCTTCAGCCAGATGCTATTGGAAGCAATTGAAATTAAGCAGTAGAGAAAAAAAACAATTAAATTTCACTTTTAAAAAATTTCACTTACGCACTTCCGTCGGGCAACCAGCCGGCATTCACCAAATATTCTGCCCAGGGAACCAATTTGATCAGTCGTTCTGGAAAATTACGCTCCCAAACTTCGACCTGAAATTGGTGGAAAAAAGTTTTCAAGTTGCACCGAAAAATTCTACACTTCAGTCAGGTATATCAAAAAGCAAAATCCGATGACAAAAATCATACATCTGGAAAAGATGGTCTGTATTTGAAAATCACTGAATACACTTTCACGCACCACTTGGGATTCGGACCTCCTTAAATCAATCGCACAATCTAGCAACAACAGATTCAAATAATGCAAATCAATCCTGCTCACCGGCAAAAGCGTAACGCAGACACTCAAATTTATCAGGGCTCATCGTGCAATCAGAGAGTACAATACTTGGCAACATTTTATCGTTGTATCCTTCGACAAGCAAAAAATACTCATTGCCATCTGGAAAAAGAACAACACATGATAAAACAAAAAAAAATGCACATTCAATTATATGCAAGTTACTCGAAGTTGGGGACCACCAGAATCCTTCGTGTCGATTAAATTCTTCTCGTATTATATAAGGCGGAAGACCATAAGACCAACCTTGACGTGACGAAGAATGTTCTAATGAATTGAACATTTAAAAATCACCAATCAACAACAATTATGATGCATAAAAATGAATGATAGATACAGTTTCAGATTTGAACAACAACAACAACAACAACAACACACACACACACAGAAAATAAAAGATAATTAATTAACTGTATTCAGAGAGATAAGGAACTCTTGCGACTTCCACTGAACAACTGAATTAGATTTGCTTTGCGCATCCTTGATGTTCGATGACCAAAATGCAATCATCAAACTAGGTGCGATATGGATGCAAAATATTAAAGATTTAATTAAAGATAAAAAAAAACAATAAATAACAAAAACACGCGTATTACCCAATGTGACGGGCACCGCTCCAGTAGAAACGTGTACATTTCTGTCGGCCACAAATGCGAAAAGCTTTTCATTGCCAGGACATACAGTAATGTTCTCCGGAACAAGAGGATCAATATTGACAAGGCACTGAATTCGTCGTTTGTCCTCAAAATGACCGTCATAATTAATTAATTAATATTAAACCAAATATATATATATATATATATATTATATATATTGTATATATATTGTATATATATATATTGTTTCCATTTCTCTTACCAGCGGTATTTCATCAACCAGTCGCATCAGACGACTTTCCTGAGAATAATAAAACGAATTGCTGGCAACGTGACGGGAAAATTTGCACATGTTGAAATCCAACGGATATCGAATAACATGCTCACGACCATCGTCTGTGGATGGACACTGCAGTTGGAAGAGAAGAAGGGCAAAAAAAAAGAAAAAATTCATTCTAAAACAGAACCACAACCTGCCGGACAATACAAACACAAGTATTGCAGAGCGTCTTCCAGAATGGTGGACCAACTGACCGCAGCTTGCAGTTCCTGTCGACCATGATGTCGGTGTACAGCAGTCGACTGCCCAATTCGCGTTCCAAGAAGCCGAAGCTGTACAAACGGAAAACACGATCGTTCGGCTGGTGAGGGGAATTTTCCAACTTGGGCAGATGGTCAATGGCATCCTGGTGGTCAAGCCTTTCGGTGAAGCTGCGGAAAGTCAAGTAGTGCGTGCGGTAGTACCAATCGCGCAAATCCACTTCCAAGCGGTACAAGTTGGACAATTCCAACAGCTCTGCAAAACTGTATCCTTTTCTCTGCTTTGATGCTTCGTTGTCCATCTTCGGTGCGTTCTTCAGCTCGGTGTTCCAAACCGGAAAATAATAATAACAAAAGAGAAAAGAAAGAAAAAATTTTAAATCTTAAATCTCTTTAAAAAATAATTATATAAATCAAAAAAATAGAGAAGACAGCAAAAGGAAAAAATAGCACAGACGGATAGGCCGGCCAACGATACTAATGCAATGAACAAATGCAAAACAACAAATATTAATATAAACAACAAAATATTCCTTTTAATATATGCATATATGCGCACATAATATAATGCAATATAATTCATCTTAAAGTAGAAATTATGTTGTATGCAAGTTCTTCGTTTATCACATTTCAACTTGCACATATGAATGATCACCAGACTGACTGCCCAATGAAACAACAAAACCTTCTTCACAACTGTATCTCATCATCACCTTCAGCAGACAAATTTCAGTTCTGAAAAAAAATAAAACTTGACAAAGTAAAATCACTTCTAAAACTATACATTTTATCGCATTACAAAGTAAATACAATTCTTTTCACTACATGATCAGCCCGTATCCAGTGCAAAATCAAAAAAGGGCTAAAAAAATGCAAATCAAAAATGGTGCATGCAAGTTAAATTACACTAGTAGCAAAGTTTTACAGCTTTCCAGAAAAAAAGCCTCAGTCAACGGTAATAAGACTGAGGTGGAGCAAATTCTGGATCGCGTTCTTCTCTACGTTCTTCTATCCACCTTGTTCCTAGAATAAAATAAATTAAAATCCAACACATATTATAATCTATTAACAAAACAATTATTTCAATAATAATACTTCTCTTCTTCATTTCATCCCAAGGTCGAACGTGGATTGCCCGCCTTTTAGCCCGTTCTTCATCTTCGGCTTTCTTTTCATCGGAAGCATCATCCGGCATTGGAATATCATCGACCTTCTTCTCATCTTCTGTCATGTTTGGGAAAACTAAAAAATTTACATTACAATGATCGTTTTCTTTTAGAAAATCATTTTTAAAGCACAAATTTTATAAAATATCTTTCACAACTGTAAAAAAAATTTTAATTCAGACTACATTTAGCATAATCTTACGCTCTGGAAATGCACCAATTTGACGTCTCTCTGCAACTTTTTCAAGTCGAGCTTTCAAAAGCAACTTTCTTTTCTCCCGTATTCTTTCATTTTTCGCTCGTTGTATCAGAGTCTAAAAAAATATCATGCCAAATGCATAACTAATCAAGATATATATATATATATATATATATATATATATATATATATTTTTAAGAATCAAGTAAACAACAACTACATCTAAACTGCAATATTTTATGAAAAATGCTCAACAACAGAACTGTGCTAACATTTAATTAGCATTACATAAAAGAAAACAACAATCTAAATTAATACTAAATGTGACAAAAAAATATAAATAACCTGCTCACGAGCTTCGTCTAACATTTTCATTTGTTCCTGACGTTTTTGTTCATCAAGTGAAAATTCATAATATGATGCACCATGTACTATTGGTTCTGCAAACAATAATCGCAGGATAATGTAACCAACTAAAAAGCAATAACAACAACAACGTCAGACAAACCGTTTCCAAGAACGTGCTGATAATGAACAGGAGCTGCACTAGTTGAAGAAGTAACTTCATCTTCCCACTTTTGCCTTTCCAGCTCTCGTTTCATATCTTTAGACATCAGTTCCATTTCCGAATTCCAAGAAACACCGTGCCGAGATCTATTCAATATTGACATTATAAATACAATAATATCTAAAATCATACATACCGCACAGAATTTTTCTCGTCTATTGCCTTCATCTTCGGCAAATCTTTTTTCAAACAAACGCGATTCCTTCCAGCAAAATCAATGTATTCCACCCATTCATCGCCAAGTTTTGAAGCTTCAAAAGATTTCTTGCTTGGCATAGAGCTTTCTTCGTCGGATGCTTCGCCCTCCGATGAGGACTGTAACTTATCTTTCTGCTCAAAATTAACCAGATATGTTGTTTCATTGTATATATCAGGTTCATCTAAATCATAAAAACATCAATATATTAAAATAATTCCGAACACAAAGAACAACACTCATAAATATTGCACATAAGAAAACAAAGTAAACTAACAATAAAATATGATTGAAATTTTTTTCAGCAAATCAATATTAAACCAATCTTTCTTTATTGCATATACTATAGCATACTGTAATACAATGCCATTGCCCCACCCTTATAAATTCCCTTATAAACAAATATGTCTGAAATAGTTATTTACTTGAATAAAAGTTATAAAATTAATAAATACATCTAATTATTATATAAATGTAATTATAAATTATATAGAATGCAGTAAAAATAGCGACTACTATTTAAAGACTATTATGATCGAAAAATAGCTATTTAAAATCGATACCCTTCTTAATTCCAGCTTTCAACTGTTCGTAAAGTGCTGCTTTCTCTTGCAGTTTCTGCTTAGACTGCATCAACTGTCGTTCCCTTTCAAAAATTTCTGAATCAGATAAATTCTTTTTCGCAGCTTTAGACGTATTCGCTTCCTTCATCAACCGACGTCGTTCCGCCAATATTGGCTAAAATCAAAATAATTTTAACAAATCCATAATATATAGAAAACTAAGTATTACCTTTCCTTTCACATACAAATCAGATGCATTATACTGATTAGAATCTTTTTTCTTCGCTAGAAGTTCCTTCCTTTTGTGCAATTCGGCTTTCAAATCAAAAAGCTAAATCATCTGTGTAATTATTAAACATTTTTCACAAATAAAAATGCTTAAAATACCGTTGAAACGCTAGGCTTCATTGTGCTAGACATTTCACTGAAAACGATTATATTTCTTGAAAAACTAAAATCCAAAAAAGCAATAGATTAATAATAGGAAATTAAAAAACATTTTAATATGTAAAAATTTACTCGAGTCAAAAAACTAAAACCGCGAAAAATTTTATAACATAAACAGTGAAATGACAATTTAAACAGAATCAAATTTATCCAAATACATCGTCCTATGTAAGTCAAATCTGGTAAATGATCATTTAAAGATTCATAACAAAATAAGCTTTACTAGAAAAATAATTCAAAACTAAAAAAACAACGCATTCTAACAAAACGTGTCCATATCTTACAGTAAACATTAGCTATAGCATGCTTTAATTTGATAAAATAATATTATAAATTAAAATTCGTTTATTAAATAAGCATTTTAAATGGAAGATCAATCATACAAATGCAATATTAAGCACCTACCTTTGAGTTATACATCTACTTAATTACAGTAACTCTACAGTATAAACAATTTTAATGATTTGTATTTATTACAACAGTTCTGCCATTTTTATGTTTTAATAATAATATTTTAAAATAAATTTATAAGTAAAACATTATTTTATAATTAAAATTGCAAAAAATTAAAAAAAGTTTTAATGTACCTTTTGCCGACAAGACCGCCGTCGCCTGCAAACTAGTGGACTGTAATTTTATTCGGCGGTAGGTTAAATCAACAGTGATTACTTAGCCGCAATCTGGTTCAGGATCACTTCTTATCGTGATACAAAACAAAACAAAACGGTGAAACAAACAGCATTTCATTCAATGAAGGTGAAAGCTGAGGAACAGATACAAAAATGCAGAGAGTACTCAAAACTAAATAAACGAAAGCACTTTCACAAAACAGAACGCTTATCACTGTCACTACTCCCCATATCACGCACTCACTCGCGGCAACTCACATACTCCTATACGTACAGTAGACTACCATACCCTAAATTCAGGTACTAAACAACAAAGTTGGCTATCAAAATATTTTCCAGCAGTACCATTTTCTAATAAAGTGGTAAAAAGTTATCGCAAATGCCTTGATTTTGCAAAATTGTTTTTGCAAAACTGAACTTGAAAAGTACAAGACATGCATATCGGAAAACTTGTTTGTTGATAAACAATACCGCATATTTTTTTTTGTCTGAAACTACTGACAGTACATTCATGATTAATAAAAAAAATCGAAAAAATAACAGAAAATTAGTTTAAGTTCTAAATTTTAAGCTGCTTGGTTAATAATAATAATAATAATAATAATAATAATAATAATAATAATGATTTATAGTGAACACTTCAGTGATCAAAATTGGTACTGCAAACACTTGGGTCTTATTGCTGTTTTAAAACTATGGCCATTAAGAGGAGCCACTGGGTGAAATTTTTACTAAATGTTGGACAATTAATTCTGAATAAAGTTTCGAATTTCTTGAATTTTTATTTGAACAAATTTTGAACAAATTTCAGTTCAAATCAAACACAAAGACCAAAATGGACTAGTATTATTAAAGAATGTTTGTAATGATGAAGGCATACAAACGACGAAATGCTTTATTTTCTTTTTTAAGATCTAATCATTCCATGTTTTTATTGATCAAATCGATCAATAGAATGCTGAATTTTGCTAGTGGCTAAAAAAAATTATTCCCATTTGGTAGTTTTAAATTTAAATAACAAAATTCAAACACCCATACCTGCACTGCGTCATACACGGCAAGTTGCGTTGAAATACTGCATGTGCATTGTTGACAAGTGAGAAAACAATTTCAAATATTTCAGTTGGTAATGCTTTTTTTCACTCATTTTCTAGAAACAAGTAAAAATGTTTCATTGCAGTTTACATATTGAATTGAAAAAAATTGATTTATTGAATAAAGCAGATTATGACGAAGATTTACACGTTTTTTATGTTTTTTTAAATCTTTTATTATACAAATTATCTTTTTGATCAATACAAATAGCATTATTTATTCAAAAGCAAAGTTGATATTTTTTCGATTATTATCTTTGATGATATCATTGCCTAAGTTTTGCATCTTTTCTACAATTAAATTCACGGTATAAATAATATTTGATTGTTATCATCATTTGCAATGTGCTTGTCAATGATAAAAAGCAAAACGTAACGCATCCAAACGGAAACACAATTAATAATTAAACTTCTCCCGAACATTGTGTTATTGTTGTACATCATTGAGAAATGTTGAATAATATTGATTTACTTCGTCAATCAAAATTCAAAACTGTGATAAAATTTAATAAGCACTTTCTCAGTTTATAAATAAAAAGCTTCTGTCCTCGCTTATTTTAAATTTATTTTTCAAAGTAATTAATAATATTATTTAAAAATCAATTGCCATATGTTTAGCATAGTTTTATCTGCATAATTAGCAGTAGTAGTGATTTTGTTGAAAATTGGCAGCTTTTTTACTGTTTCAATCGATTGTAATTTTTTATGCGGTCACATTTAAGTATCATTTCTCTGTTGGATTTTCACATTTACTACACCAGCTTGTTTGCTTGCACGTGGGAAAAGAAATTTTTTCTTTGTTAACTTTTATCATTCATTATTTGATTAACAAAAAAAAATGAATACCTTGTATATTTGAAAATAATTTTTGTTTTTCTACCTATGTGTACAAGGAATTAACGTGAAGAAGAAGTTCAAAATGTCCTCAGATTAGTCTTCAATTACAGTATTGGCTCTATTTGTTTATTTATTTATTTGCATATGATCGAAATGCAGATGCGATTTGCTTTTAGCATATGTTTACGTGGATGTTTCGACGCCGCAAACGGTGTAAATCATCACCGTTGATGCTGTCAATCAAGACGTGATCGAATTTATGAAAATTGACGTTGATGAATGCGCAGACTAAACTACTAAAGACGAAACTGTCGTCGACCGGCCATGCAAAACAAATAGTATTTTGAAAATGGGGGAGAAATAAAAATTTTTTCTTTGATTTCTTTGTTTTAAATATTGCCGTATCCTCGCAGTCATCATTTCATTGCAGTATTGATTGTGAGAACAAAAATTTGGTCAAACAGCTTTATAAAATAAAAAATTGTTCTTTATTATTATTATTTACTTGATTACATTTACGCCGATTATTTTATTCTTCCTGTATAAAAGGTGCTGACTGCTTTTCAAGCAAAAACAGGTTGAAATTAAAAGAAATCATTCAATAATATGATGTTTTTATATTACAAATGACTTGTTTTTCCAGAAATAAAATACATCGCGTTGATGAAAAAAATTTTGACATCAGCATTGATTTCTTGCATTTTTCAATACAGTTTAGACTGAAATTACAAAATGAAATATGTATTATTATTATTATTATATAGAACTGATTTTTTTAATTCGTTTTTGATTTGCTTTAAAATTTTTATCACTATATTTTGAATGAAAATTAAACAAATGATTTTACTGACGATAGTTACAAAAATGATTTTCAAGTACATTTGCTGACAAACAAGTCATAGCGAATGATTATTCCTAGCTGTGCATGCACACGCGTTGACTAGTTGAGAGTTTGTTGTTGCTGCGGTGACGTTCTTGCCAACGTGTGTTGATTTCGCACTCTTATACCCATGTCCACACGTCTGAGCTTGATTATTTCCTTATTATTTTATTATTATTATTGTTGTTTGTTTTTTAGATGCTAACTCTCCTTTTTTTCTTTCAACAGGGACAATGGCCAGTTATTCGACTTATTTGACTCGTGAGAAGGAAGAAGAATTGAGAGTCATCGCCAAGACGATCGTCGGACCCGGCAAAGGTATTCTTGCTGCTGACGAGAGCACAGGTTGGTTTTTGGAAAAATTTATAATTTTTTAAAATTAAGCTGATATTATTTTGCATGAAATAAGACAAAAAAACTGCAAATTCTGTTCGTTTCAGGCAGCATGGCGAAACGGCTCGCCCCGATTGGTCTTGAAAACAGCGAAGAAAATCGACGCAAATATCGTCAATTGTTGTTTACTTGCGATCCTTGCATGGCTGAGAACATATCCGGCGTTATCATGTTCCACGAGACAATGTACCAGAAGACTGACAGTGGTCAGAGTTTTGTGGATCTTCTTCGCAACCGTGGAATAATCCCCGGAATTAAAGTGGACAAAGGTATAGTCCCGTTGGCTGGCACAATCGACGAAGCAACTACACAAGGTATTTGATTCTAATTTTTTCCACAATTCAAATATTGACGATTCACCGACTGATGCAGGTCTTGATGATTTGAATGCTCGTTGTGCGCAGTACAAGAAGGACGGTGCACAATTTGCAAAATGGCGTTGCGTGTTGAAAATCGGTCGCAACACACCGTCTCATTTGGCCATGATGGAAACAGCGAATGTGTTGGCTCGTTATGCCAGCATTTGCCAGCAGGTAGAAGTTCCACGTTCTCTTCATCAAGTTTGACGAATTTTTCAATTTTTTGCAATTGTCTGTTTTGCAGAATGGTCTGGTGCCGATTGTTGAGCCAGAAATACTACCAGATGGCGATCACGATTTGGCACGATGCCAAAAAGTTACTGAGACCGTGCTTGCTTACACATACAAAGCACTGTCAGATCATCACGTATTTTTGGAAGGTACTCTGCTGAAGCCGAACATGGTCACACCGGGCCAGTCTTGCCCGGTACGTGCTACACCTGAAGAAATTGGTCTGGCTACTGTCACCGCTCTGCAGCGTACTGTACCGGCTGCTGTTCCTGGTGAGAAATTTTTTCTTTTTGTTTCAAATTTTCAAACGTCATTTATCAATACTTGAAGGTGTTGTGTTCTTGTCTGGTGGACAATCTGAAGAAGAGGCAACAGTGAATTTGAATGCGATCAATCAAGTACTAGGGAAAAAACCGTGGGCCTTGACTTTCAGCTACGGTCGAGCGTTGCAGGCAAGTGTATTGGCAACTTGGAAAGGGCAGCCAGAAAATATTCAAGCTGCACAAGCGGAATTCATCAAACGCGCAAAGGTTGACATTTTTATTTTCTAGCAGACAAATTTGCATTGCTTGCTGCTTATTTTTACATATTTTTCTTTTCAGGCCAACGGTTTGGCAGCGCAAGGCAGATACAGTGGCCAGTACGCGAGCAATAAATCCAAAGAAAGTTTGTTCATAGCTGGACATGCATACTGAAAGTTTTTCATGATTACTGAGTGGATTTTCAGAAAATTTCCACATCAGTATTATTTAGTTTGCGTGAATTTATTGAATGAATAATAATAATATAATTTTAGTAGGTGTTGTTTTGATGGTGGTATTCTTTATCTTTTCGCTCCTCTCCCTGAGATGAATGTAGATTTCTATTTGAAAACACATTTTGCCAAGTTGCCATTTTAAATGGATATTATTAACTCGTTGAACCCAAATAGGCAAGCAACACTGAGTGAGAATGAATGGCAATTTACCAATTATTCTAGGTTATTCTATTCAATTGCGATAGAGTTTATCTTATTCTATGATTTCCTCCATTTTGAAAACTATCAACATAGTGTTGTATTGGTTATATCGATTATTGGTGAATAAAATTTTTGTCTGTGATTTGGTTTTGGATCATTTTTGAAACGTAAAACACTGTCGATGAATAAAAGATTGAATCAATAAAGATAAATTTGAAAAGTAGTTTTTTTGTCAATACTTATTTGATTATACAAGTTGTTTTTTACTTCATTTTATTTATTTGCTATTTTATGGGTTATTTTTGATTTGACAACTTGTTTTTGAATATGACGTTAACAATGTTTGTCATTTGTTATTCGACGAAGCATACTCCGTGAGCTGTCTGGAATTCAAAATTGCTCTGTTGAAAATGTTTATTTCAAGATTCAATGTTCAAGTGGAAATTTAAACTGGAAGTAGTGGAAAAACAATCGTGAAGGAGCAATTTTTCTGTCGACAGAGTATTATTTGTTGTTCAAACGAAGCAATCGATACGATTGGTACGAACGCAAGCGGCTAGCCAACAGCTGATTTTGACGGAATTTATCGATCGGCATGTAATTAATTCTTCGGCCTAGCAGCCAGACTAGAGCAAATGATGTCTACCTACTATTGCGCTGCTGTTTGAGAAGATGCTTGGCTGTTTGGCAGAAATTGGATCGTAGCTTGAAATTCATAATGCTCAATAAATTTCAAAACAACATTCAACTTTTAAAACTGAAAACTGCTTCTGCACACAATCGAGCTTCACGTCATTGTCTGTTATTGTTGTTTAGCACATTTACTGATCAATTATAATAAAGGCGACAATATTAATTATTACTTATTTTGATAAAAATTTAATAGTATTTAATAATTTAGTTTAAAAAATGATAATATACCAAACCTTCATGAATTTCAATTGAAACAGATGAATAAAATTTTAAAATCATAAGCTTTTCCATTATTGATGCAAGCAAGTTACGTCACTACTATTAAAGTTATTAAAGATACGTAATCCAAAATGGAATATTTGAACCAATCAAATGAAAATCTATTTCAGCTAATCATAAGTGAAAGGTTTGAATCAATGAGCACTTTAGACAAGGCAAACCAATAAGACAACGGCATGATGGTCTAATAAAATAGCGCGGTCGCCGACCACTAAGAAAACAAGGTGAAAAGTGAGATCCAGTTGGATCATCATTTAATTATTCTTTATTTTGATGAAAATTTCACAAAAAAATTCATAGCTGAATGTTAAGAGTTTCTATTAAACATAAATATCACTGCTTCAGTGCTACTTATCATTCTATTTACGTAACTTGGAGTGAATTATCAAAAAAACATTTTAATATTACGTTGTTATTGAAATGAAAATTGTTAAAATTATATATTTTTTCTAAAAATTTTACTGACTGAAGACAATGGTATTTTTGAAAGGCATTAATTTATAGTAATTTTTGTTTGTAAACAAAGGTACAGTAAACTAAAATACCTGCTTGCCTTTATTACCGTAAGAAGACAACGCAGAATAGTGGTGACGTGTGGTGGCCTGTGGTTGAATGAAGTGTTGGTGTTTTTTGACCGTGTCGTCTTTCTGTTATTGTGTTGCGCTTTGGTTTTCGGCGTTTTTCGACCCTATTTGAGTTTTCATTGAATAAACGGTGTCAACAATCGACTAAATTTTGTTGATTCACGTTTGATTGTGATTGCGGAACACAATCGTGTGCGGACAGGCGGAATCGCGTCTGTGGGAATGAAAAATACAGCCCACTAAAATTTCAGGATCAACTTGTGTGTCATTCCGTTCGCAACATTCTGATCCTCCGAGCCGAATCTGGGTAATTGCATTGAAGCGCCCAGCTACGGATAGCTTGACTTGCCAACAGAGACGATGTCGAGAATGATTTCGCAGTACCATCCGAAGAAGCCAGTTGTGCGCAAGGAGCGCTTGGTCAGGCTACTGGGAGAGCTTTACCAGTTAGCTGAAGTGGCCGGTGCCGAAGACTGTGGAGCAACTTCGGATGACGGAAGAGTTGTATCGCCAGATTGATGTGCTTTATGATGAACTCGAAGTGGGTCTGGACAAAGAAGAGCGTAACATTGCGATGGACGAGTGGTCGAACTATCGGCGAAGCTTCAGAGAATGCAAGACAAAGGCACGAGCCCTGATCAACGGAAAGCCAGCCGTTGATGA
This sequence comes from Trichinella pseudospiralis, assembly GCA_001447645.1. Classification (NCBI taxonomy): domain Eukaryota; kingdom Metazoa; phylum Nematoda; class Enoplea; order Trichinellida; family Trichinellidae; genus Trichinella; species Trichinella pseudospiralis. The sequence continues at coordinate 63,339 of JYDV01000029.1, forward strand.
CCGGGAAACCGCTTGAAGTCGATTATTGCAGTGTGCTTTCCGGAAGTTCGATGTGGACGTCACGAAGTTTTTGGGCCGAGTTCGAGATCAGTGTTCACCAGAGAACAGACGTAGCCGATGGAGCGAAGTTGACATACCTGCGTAGTTGTCTGACTGGTGAAGTACATGCAGCAATTGCAGGCTTGGCTGCAGCGAATGCCGACTACCAGGTAACGGTTCAAAGGATCAAGGAGCACCTTGGCAGACCAGTTACCGCAGCCAGCTGCTGTTCAACCTGATCGGTATGGCCATGAGAGAATACGATGTGAACATCCTCTGCCACTAAATACATCAAAACGTGGGCGTGTTGATGGCAATAGGAAAAGACCCACGCACATCAGAGCTTATACCGTCGGACTGCTTGATCACGTTAGTCCGAGAATTGCTCTCGGACCTGACTAAGATCAAGTGGGACGAAATGACGATGGACAACGAGTCGTCTCAGTATGATTAGATTTTTAGACAGGCTAGATTTTGTAAAATTGTTGAAATCAATGATAGATTTTAGTGCAGCACATTATTCTGCACATTTTGATACCAAAATCGGGTCTCTAGCCTTTTACTTTGGCTTCCAGACGACTACGTTTTTCTGAGCCCTTTCTGTAGTTTTAACATGAACATATGGAAAAGTGTTGATGAGGAAATCGATGGTTCGATTGATTGATCAAAGAAATTGTACAGTGGAAAACTTTTATAAGAGCATACCATTGGCGGAAAATCTACTGGCTAGGAAAACAAAGATTGTGGGAACAGAAGAGCAAGAGCAGGAAGAGAACTGCCAACAGAAGTAACAGAAGCCAGGGGGCGATAAGTGGCCTGGTCATTATTTTGTTTCGATCGACAGCTCACTCTTGTAAGCTATATCCTGAAACTGAGATATGCGTGCTGCTGTTCTCGACGATGCACTATGATCATGCAGTAAGACAAGACCTAGGCCATCTTGTACGGGTGTACACATGCAAGCGACGCATCCAACGGTAGCCGATGGTGCTCTGGTTCAATATGATTAGATTGCGTATATGTTATATCGGCGTGTAAAAATGAAGATTGGAACGCCTGAAAGGCACATCGTAGAAGGCTGTTTTTGATGGAATGTGGCAGAAATTTACTGGATATCATTCTTCAGAAATGTGCTGCCAGCTCCCTGAAATCGCATTATTACGCAGCAAGAAAAGCAGTTGAATGAATGGAAAGAGAAATGTTACCCAAGAGGTCAGCAGCGATAAAGGATGAAAAAGTAAGCCCTCAGAGGTGCGTCTTTTGTGGACGAAATGGTGACTGAAAGATGAGAATTAGCTGCAGTACGTGTGGTGGAATGCCATGTTGCAATGATCATCATCTGTACAGCATGTGAACAGGGCGATAAGCTTAAAACGTCCACATCAAAGATAAGAAGATTTATTACATCAATTTTGTTGAACTTTTCTGGTAGTAGAGACCTAAAATTTATTTACAATAATGAAGTTTTAATCCAAATACATAGTGATATCAACAAATGCGGAATATCGATTTCTTCATCAGTACTTTTCCATATGTTTATGTAAAAACTATGGACCACCAATGGGTCGCGACCAACACTTTGAGAACCACTGGCCTATTTGATTCGGCAGTTTAAAGATGGTTCATACAGCAAGATATGGTCGACGAACTTCGCCTTTAATGTGAACCATTCTCAGTGGCAGTAAACGGCACGAACGATTAAACGAATTGCGAGCCGCAGGAGTCACGGCTGGTGCGTTTTTGGTTGAGTCCGCACAGCGGAGAACTGAAGTATCTGTTGCAGGCGTGAACCATGCCAAAGCTTCTGAACGACGTGAAAATGAAGCTTTCAAAGCAGGCATGGCCTTATCTCCGACAGTGTCCGAGATCGCGATGGAAGAAGATAATGAAGTGGTGCAAGTGCATGTCATATCGAAATCGACTATTAGTTTTGCCTGATAGTGGCGAAGATTATTCAGGAAGGCGAAGAAGACATCAGAGACACTTCTGGACCACTGCAAGCTTTATCACAGCGACTCCAGATTTCAGTGTTGTGCACATTCACGAAAATGGAGACCTTCGAGATTCTGCGGAAGTTTTATCAACGGGAAGCGTTAGGAATACCACCGAACCAAGAAGAGGTTCAATCCGACAAGCTGAAAGGGGAATTCGAACGAATCCTCTCATAGGATGGTGTGCGATATTCAGTCGCCCTCTTGTGGAAGTGGACCACAAGTACACGCTGTCCAACAATTGCACTTTGTCAACTAATGGACTCCGTTCAGTATAACTGCAGCTGCGTCGCGACCATGAGAGACGGTTCAGTTATCCATATGCTGGTTCAAGAAGCGCAACGGACAGGGAATGTTGGGCGAAGTACGAGGGATTCACGTTACATGACAAATTGGATGACGGAACAAATCTCCAGACTGATCTCATTGGAATCCTGATCAGATTTTAGCGGTACAGGATCAGCCTGCAAACGGTTCATGAGATAATGTATCGACAAGTGGCCGTACACCCGATGATCGCGATGCCTGAAGGTTTGGATGGGCGATGGGCATTCGCCGTTGTTACTGCTGGTCGTTAGTAGCAGGATTGCGTTGCGCTGGATGAAGAACGATGCGCGACGGTGGAACCATTTGTGGGCAACAGAGTAAAGGGAATTCAATTTCTCTCCTCTCCGAGCTGTTGGAGACACTGCCCTACGAAGAATATTCCTGCAGACTTGGTCAGCAGAGGCTGCCTATTGCACACGCTTCCTGCGCACGACCTGTGATGGTCAGCATTCAGGTGACTGCGTGAGGAAGATAAAGCTTAGTTGGATTTCAAGGGCAGTCTGGGCCAAGCTGAGACTGATGGAATGAAACGAAGATCAGTGCTGGCGTAGGATGGAACATGCAGGACGTCATTGGACAGCACAGTGCAGTAGATTTGAGAAACTGCTGCATGTCTCCGCTTTCTGCCTGCGGTTCATCCACAACGCGCAGGCCCTACCTGAAGACTCCCTGGACTCGCAAATGTGGAAATGAAGGTGGCAGAGAAGAGGAGCGTAAGTTTATAAGAGGAGAAAATAATAATTCGGCAGTTCTTCCATCGCGAAATGCACTCCGGATGAACCAAACGTTAGCTGCTACGGGACAGCGATTCTGGATCACCCGTGGACAAGTGATCCGCACTTGTATGACCTACAGACGTTCAGCAGGAAACCCGTTTCATCCGAAAATGGATGACGTGTAGCAAGAGAAAACCAAACCAGTGGTCTCAAACTGAGGGTTAATTTCTCAGTTCCCATTTTAACGACCATCCATGGGGAACCGCATTTTTGCGTGAAATGATGCATGTCTGCATTTTTACCTGCATGGTGGTAAGCGTCATTCATCTGATGATCAGCGTCAGATACGACGACCCGCAGTTTCCTGCGAGCGCAGGGAAAGTTCATCTCGAGGAGAGACCGAGACTTATCCAGTCAGAAAACCCTCAAGACGTCAAGTTCCTATCTCTACTCCACAACCACAGATGAGAGGCGGTGCCACTCACCCTGTGAAAGTATTGAACGGAATGGAATATCATCACCGACTGAGCTCCTTGCTGCGGGGGCTTCTTTGATTGAAAGATCTGCTCAGCTAAACTGGCTGTGACAAAGGTGTTGGGATGAAGCAGAACAGATGCTGAGGAACAGACGCTACGGACTGTCCTGGGTGAAATCAAAGCCAGGATAAACAATGAACTTTTGGCCGTCATCAGCCATAAGCAGTTGTGCCGTCGACAACGTGGCGTTGACACTTGCTCATTTCTTTATCGGAAAGGAATTATTGTCACTGCCAAGCCAAAACAGCACCGGCAATGGTGGTACCAGCGGAAGCTGTTGGAGCATCTTTGTACGCGGTGGAAGCGAGAGTATCTGGTAACTCTGTCATCAAAAGGAAACTGGAGGAAACTCATTGAAGAACCGCGAATAGGGGATGTGGTGTTGATGATGGAATCAAACCTCTTCCGGAACTGATGGAGATTCAGGAGAATGCTGGAACTCCAACCCAGCCATGATGGTAAAGCACGCTCCGCTCAGGTAAAAGCCGCCAGGGGAACGTGATCCAGTCAATGCGGCCAGTGATCTTGCTGGAGTCCGCTGGAAGGTTGTGATAGGCTCTGCCTATTTGAGGATGTTGTGAACCAGGGTACCGTACACCAGCATTTGATTATATTCAAGACCGTAAGAAGATATATATAGCATAATGGTGACGTCTGTGGCGATCTATGGTTGCGTGATTCTGTTATTGTTTTTTAACCGTGTGATCATTCTGTTATTGTGTTGCGATTTGGTTAGAGTGATTTTTTTCGGTTTGAGTTTGTATTGAATAAACGGTGTCAGCAATCCAATGAGTTTTGTTGATTTACAAGGTTTTGATTGAGGAATACAATCGCGTGCGAACAGTCGGAATTGTGCCTGAGGAAAATGATGTATCAGAAATACAGCCTACTAAAATTTGAGGATCAAGTTGCGTGCCATTGCGTTTGCAACAATTTTCATTGATTATTCAAGGCAAGAAGTTGAAAATTCCATTAATTGAATTCGTGAAATCTCTCTATCGAATGCATAAATTGGATTCCATAAGGTCAACAATGTTACGTTTCGGCAACTCGCTTCGCAAGAAATTCAACAGTATTTGCTTATATTTTATTTTCTCAGTTTTTTTTTGACTTTTGTGGGACAATTGCAGAGCGCCTTTCACGTATTTTTATTGTGACTACTTTTGTAATTTTGTACCTGATTTTTATATATAATTTTTTTATTTAAATTGTTTTTTTTGAAATATTTCCGTCTAATGTAATTTAATTCCATTTACAAAATTAAATTTTACTAATATACACTATTAACAATGCATGCAACTGAGAAAATAATGCACCGACATGGAATGAAAAAAAGGGATGGCGTTTTAGTTGATTTTTTGAAGTAAAAATTAGGAAATTGGTGAAATATGAAAATAAATAAATCGGAAATAAATATTATTATGGTTGCTGTTTACAGTGATTTTCCTCTCAGCATTTACGGGTATTGTTTACGTGTTTTATATTTATGATCATTTTATAATAAGAAGTCAGACAAAGACAGAGTCAGGTTTCAGTGGCTTGACAATGTCTTTGTATTATTAATGAGTTACCAAACTGAAAATAATAATTATAATTGAAAATTGTGAGTTAATTAAACGACGTTTAAAAATGTTTGACGTTGATTAACTTTCCGAGTGTGCGATTTTAATAATCGGACAACGTGTTGCAAATTCAAAATTTGCTTCAAAATCTGGCGAAATAATGCCACATTGTAATTAATTATAAATTATATTCAGTTGATTACTGCAGTCGCATTCTGCACGTGAACGTGAAATCATATTCGATCTGGTGATAGAATGCCAAGTGGGAAATTTTGGTCTTCACAATGATGATTTTATTGAAGAAAAGCAATTAAATTCATAAAGCATTGATTTCAGAAATGGTGAATCCATAGTGAAGTACGCTAACAGCATCGTTGTTCAAAGTGAAAATAAAAAAATTGAGACAGTCAGAAAGAAAAGCAAAAGATTGGAAATAAAAGCATAGGCAATTGTTGAGAGATGATCAGCAGGTTCGAATAATATGCTCACTAATTTGTACTGAACGGATCACCGATGTCAGAAAAAGAAATAACAAATGTTTCCATGGTCGAATGCTTACTTGCTGGGCAAAGCTGTTTAATAGCGAAATGAAGAACTTGAGAAGATAAAGTTTTCAAGAAAACTCTACATCTGCCAGCCATCAGTTACACTTGGGCTCGTAGGAGGAACCTATTTTTACAAAAACAAAATCCCATAAAACGTCTATTAACATCAAACTTTGTTCGGCGTCAGCTTGGCAAAATGTTGAAAAAAATAAATAGCCTTAATTATGCTTCATTTATTTGAAATTGTTCTCATGATTCTGTCTGGTCGTGTAAGCGCTTTAATTTAGTGATAATAAATTGATTCCATTAAAACGTTTCATCTTTATACAACAAATACACAGTAATCTTTTGTTATCAATTTCATTGTGCAGTTTGTTTTATTCAAATGATCATCATAGTTGTAGCTTTCGCAGTTGTGCATCAATGTAGATATTTGCGAAGTAAAAAAAAATGTTTGTTTTTGTTAAAAAAAATTTTTTTGTAGTTTTATTTATTAATAAATTTTTAAATATATGCATTTTAAAGTTGTTGTATTAATTACAATCTGAACAGATAATACTTGCTTTTCCAACTAACGGGTGACTGTAATTTGAATTTAGCCAAAAGAGTTTTATTGTTTTCCAGTTATGTTGAAATCAATTGTTTTGTTGAAGCAATATTTTTTTGTTTATTTTTAATTCTTGTACGTTTTGATTTGTTATGTTGAATTATTATTAAAATTGATTTTGTGAAAATGTTCAGATGATGAATGAAGTTGAAAGTTGTTTTGTGAATGAAAGAAGTTGTTTATTTCAAGTAATTTCGGAACAAGTTGAACTAAATAGAATGGTGAAAATTGGCATTGTTTATTTGTTAATTGTTTCCATTTTCATCAGCGTTGTTTCGTGAAATCTTTGAATATTTGAAAATTAATATGTTGAAGAGTGTTTTATTTAAATTTGCTTTTTTGAAAATTGAAATTTCTAAAAACATTTTACAAATTTCACACCTATTCTGTTTGTAATTTGTTCGTTTATTTGATCTTCTTGCACTTTACGTCGTAATAATGTTGTTGTGTTGATCTTAAGAATTTGCCTGTTGCTCTTCTCTTCACAATTCTACAAGTTTTCGTAATTTAAGCTTGATCTTTTCAATTTTCCAATCGTATTTGTACTGTATCTTTGGATTTTTGTTTTTTCCAGCATTGTTGTATCGGAAAAACCAGTGCAAAAAAAGAATCAACATTTGTTATCGATGAAAATTTTTTTTCTGCGAAGTTCAAATTTTTTTATTTTTGAAATTTTCTCTTAATCATGTTTGATTTTAACGTTGAATTTGTGTCAATTTTAACCTCAGTTTTTTTTATTGGTTCAATCACCAACATAAAAGCCCACCAAATGGTTGAAAAGCTTCACGGTTGCCTTGACCAACAAGCTCCATTGCATAATCCGGTGGCGATTATTGCAATCGATGCCCACTGAGCTGAGCAAGGCCGTGGACTGCTTTTGCCGTTTTGATGAATAACGAAAATGATTAGCTTGATTTTAGCCCGGCACTGCGGTGCCGGCAGTGCTTTTCACTGACGCGCGGCGGCTGCTTCAGCCGAGCAGCAAATGCTGTTCCGGTGTGGTAAATTGCAAACTTTTATTTTCATTTTATGATCTCTTAATTGCTTCTTCTTAATTATTATTTATTATTATTGATGTTGTTTCTTTCATTTGATCAACAATTCGAGTTCGAAACTGGGAAAGGTGTTTTTTTCTCAAATTACAGTAAAACTGTACGAGTGAACAAAAACAAATTTTGCATTTACAGTAGGTGTAATTTGAAAAAATCTAATGGTAATGGAATTTTATCCGATTGTGTAAATTGAAAGTAGTATTTTGTCAGTTGTTTTATCTGAAATTGAAACGGAATATTGAGAGGATTGTTAGAAAAATGAACTGTCAGCAATAATAATTGTCATGTTTAATAATATTTTTCTGTTAAGTTTTGGATTTGTTTGTTTGTTTGTTTCTGAGAAATGAAATTTAAATTTCAAGAATGGAGTTGATGAATATATATATATATATTTTATTGATTGTCATTTTCTACAGCGTCTGCTTGTTTCCAACGGACGACAATATGATGAGCTCTAGCTGACTGACGTTTGTGATTGATGTTCAGGAAGATGCTGTTCGATTTTGTTCTTTTGACTTTCTATTGAACAAAAAGCACCGTTTGCTTATCATTGCAATCAGCATATATTTAGCGTTGTTTGAAAAATTGACTTGCTTCGTCCGTTGGGATGTGAATTTTTGCCTACCAGCAACGCAAATTTGCACAATTTTCACTCGATCAATGACAAACGTTGATATATTGTAGTTGTTTTGATCTGTTTTCAAATTTTTATTATATTTGAAATTTTCAGCTTTGATTATTATTAATTCTTTTTGTTGTGACACCAAAAATCTAACTCATTTCACTCAACAAGTGCATATTAATAAGCTTGAAGTTTTATTTTTTCCTTTGGTTCATTTGCTCCATTTGCATATGACAAAAATAATTAAAAAATTATTACCAGCCATCATTTTTGTCGTTTCTCGTTTTATTTTTTCATTATTCCAATGCCGTTGCCGCTTGAGTGCTTTGTCAAAGATTTTGCCGAGCGACGAGAAAATAATTTTGAAAATTAAGCCGCCATTTTGCTTTTATATTATTAACCCGATTAGATCATCATGTTCGCCGTTTGAAAAATTGATCCGCTAGGTAACAGGCAACCGCTTCACGACGTGCCAGGATGATGGTATCTTTTTCAATGGAAAAAAAATTTAGCCATTAGCTTCTTCAATTTCAATGACGACGCTTTTTACGCCTGCAGCAATTCCATTTTGCATTTTTCACTTTTTCAGCGGAAATGAGCATTCAAATTTATTCGCATTTCAAACGACTGTTGCTTTTATTTTCACTTTTTTTACATCTCTGTTATTTTATATTTGTTCTACAAATTTTCTATTCTGCCAGTTGTTTTGTGCTTGTTCAGATTTCAAGCAAAGTTTGCTGATGATGATCGTTTCATTTTATGCAAAATGCACAAACACCGATCATATAATAACAATCATAATCATAATAATACTGGTAATTGATTTGCTTACAGTGTATGAGATAATTTTATTGATATTATTTATTAAATGATGTGAATGATTTTATTTTCTTTTTTAATTACAAATTCTGTAAAGTATTGTTGTAGTGAATGTTTGCATTGCAGTTGAATTTGCATTTGTTTTTGTTTTCAATGAGTAGGACATTATTTCTGTTGCTGTGGTTTTGTGTTTTGCCCTGTGAATTAACTTTCAGTTAGTGGATCAATTTGTTTCCAAGGGCAGTTCAGCGTTCATTACACATTGCAGAATTGGAAATATTGTTCTCCATTGTTGCAACTTTATTGCTTGAAATTCAATTCACCTACAGTATTTTATTATTATTATTATTATTATTATCGATAAGTTGGTCTATTATTCAATGAGATATTTGCAATTGACTGATAACATCTTCAACTCTGGTCATCTTTAGTGTCATGTATTTGGTTGTAAACTGTTGTTGTTGTTGTTGCTGCTGCTGTTGTTAAGCTTCACATATCAGGCATTCACTTATGAAACTGACTGTTTCTGTGCTGCATAATGCAATCGAATATTTCCATTTGAATTTTCAACAAAAACATCAATATGGTATGTTTTAATTTTCACTTTTCTACACTCAATTTATGTACACTTCTGCATAATATATTTTTAATTTATTGCTTTTGTATATGTCTTTTATCAAATTAACATTTTATCGACCGGTCAATATGAAGTACACCGTCAAATTTAAATTATTTATGATGACATTTTAAATAATAAATTATCATCATTTCTAAAAATTATGTTCAATTGCATGATATTCAGTATTTTCTTGTTGTTGTTGTTATTTTAAAATATATAAAAAGCTTGTCTTTCATATGAAAGTTGTATGCAAAAGTTGGAAAATTGTTGTAGCAGTGGACAAGATAATTTGATCTGTTTTGTCGAAAATATTTTAATAGCAATGTTCGATTGTTGAAGCTAATGAAATTTTATTACAACGCTTTGCTTTTCTTATTGAATTTTTTCTTGATCGATTGATTGGTTAACATGATCACACCTGAATTATTCGGCTTGTTTTTGTATTTCATTATAATTTGTGTACAAATTTGCATTGACGTGAATTCTTTTTACAGGAAATGCAATTTTGCATATGAAAATCTAATGTAGAATAATGGTGCAGTTGATGCAGTTGTAGAATTGAACAATTTTTGTGACGTGTGCAGATCAAAAGTAGTATTTTTTTTATGACATTTTAAAAAATTATTATTGACAAATTATATTCAAATATTTTTAAATAAGTTTTCTTAAATTGTTAATTTATGTACAAATTTTTTGCAAATTGTAAAATACATCCATATGAAGAGCAAATCAATAGTTCTAGTTTAAGTCAGTTTTCATTTTGAATTAATCTGCAGAAGCATTTGTATGTAATTGTGATTGGATTCTAACAGCTTTTTAATTAAACATCAAAGTCCCAGTTTGATTATTTTCTTTTAGATCAAGTTGAATGCATTTTGTTTAAAATTTTTTTATTTTCTAATGTTACTTTCATCATGAAGTTTACCAAATACAGAAATATACGTGTACGTGTACGTGTATGTGTGTGTGCATTTGCATATTATACTGAAGAAACTTTTTTTTTCAAATTTGTCAATTTTGAAAAGTATTTTTTTGTGTGTAGAATTTGTTTTTTTTTCTGTGATCGAGTTAATTTTAATTTTGAACAAATTCAAATGATTGATAATAATTTTATCAAATGAATCTTAAATATATGTGCTCATATTAGTGTATTTCTTTTTCTGTTTTATTATTTTAATTTGTAAAATTTGATGAAGAAGAGAATAATTTGTTACCATTTTGTGCATGAATTGAAAACTCCGGACACAAAAGCAGTATAGTTGTCCGTTACCCTAGCGAAATGGAACTGAGATCAGTTGAGAAGATAAAAGTGATGGTTAATTGCATTTTGCATATTGTCATTGTTGGGTTTTTAGGATTGAGTTAGTTTTAGGCTGGAGCTTTTTGTCTGTCAGCAGCGATCAGAATCGCATGCCGATTTATATATGCTTCGGTTTTTCTTTTCTGTTTCTAATTCTCTTAACACGCGACCGGCTAAATCGATTCTTGTTCAAATTTTCCTACTGCTACTTTTTCTGCTGCTGCTTTTGCTGCTGCTGCTGCTGCTACTGCTACTACCACTAGTACTACTGCTCTTGCTGCTGCACAGGCTGTATGCTTGAAAATTGTTAACACCAGTTGCAGTGGCATGCCACTACGGCTGAGACGCTTTTTCACTGATTTCTGTTTCTCAGGCTCTTCTTGTTTCGGCATGTCCATGGAGCCAAGTTTGAAAGCCCATTTGGAAGAGGAATGGTTCGGCTTGGAACGACTGAGGCAAAGTTTCGACGCCATCCGTGCCAGTCCTCTTTACAAGCGTACACCCGTCTTGGCCGACTGTGCTGATGTTCTCGGCTTGGATGCGGGCGTGTGCTTGAACTTGAAAATGGAATCAATGCAAACATCCGGCTCTTACAAACTGCGTGGCGTCATCTGGCAAATGGAACGCTACAGGGCACTTTTCAACCCGCCCGGGCGCTTGCAGGGTATGGTGACCATGTCGGCCGGCAACTACGGCATCGCACTGGCCACCTATTGCAAGCACTACAACATTCCTTGCCACGTGATTGTTCCGGACGAATGTCCACCCAAGAAATGCACCCGCATGGTCGACCTCTGCGCCAGTGTGGAAGTTGCCCAGAGTTCGCAGGCCGCCGATACCATTGACCGATTGCAAGCTCAAAATTGGACATTCATGCATCCGTTCGACGATTTGAACCTCGTCTGCGGCTATGGTACAATCATGATGGAGCTGGTCGACAGCGTCGGGCAGCCGGATGTGGTCGTCGTTCCGGCTGGACCTGTCGCCGGCGGTGGTCTTCTTTGCGGTATGGCGTTAGCGGCCAGGTAAGCATTTTGTTTTCAAATTGTTAAGCAAATTTGTGTAAAATTTTTGAATCATTTATTTTCTCGAATCATTACGATGAAGTGAATTTTTTGCACAATGAAAATTAAGAAAATCATTTTGCCATCAATAATAATAATTATCATTCTTACAAATTGGATTCACTTTACCAGTCAAGCAGTTAAAGATTCATGTTGAACAATTTTATACTAAATTATAGTTTCTGCTAGAGCATGCAAATTTTTGTAAAAAAAAGATAATCATACAGAACAATAAAAGAAAGGATGAAATAAGCATATTTATTGTGATTAGTTTGTGATCATCAAAATTGCAAATTTTGCATTTCTTTTCTTAATTGAACAAGGATGTGCAATTATTATTATTATTATTATTATTATTGTTATTATTATGTAAATATGTTTTTGGATGCAATCGTAGTTGAGTGAATTAAGAAAGCAACTGAAGAGTGGTGGATAAATGAAAGAATTGTTCACTGTTGTTTTCTGTTTTTGTCTATATATATATATATATATATATATATATATTTGTGTGTGTGTGTGTGTGTGTGTGTGTGCTTATATTTCTCTGGCAAAATAACAATTGCGTCGTGTTTGTTGTTGATGCAGGTTGATGGAACTGCCGACAAAGGTGTTCGGCGTGGACGTGGTGCCAGAGTCCCGGCGCCGGGACAGCTTACCAGGCGGTGAGATGAGGGGCTTGCCGGAAAAGTACATTGGCGACAATGCATTCCGCATCGGCTTTGACTGCGTCGACGGTATGGTGACTGTCAACGAACGGGACGTTCTGGACGCATCCAACTGTCTTTTGCAGATGGGCGTGGTACTGGAACCATACGCGGCTAGTACAGTAGCCGCGCTGCTTTCAGGCAAGCTGGCCGTCGAAGCTGGTCAAAAAGTTGTATCCATCGTCAGCAGTCGGGATGTGGACCTTTGAAGCGGCTAAATTTCCCTTCTTCCCTGCTGCAACTGTTGTCTGATTCTTGTCCTTCCATTTTCTTCTTCTTTCTGGTTAATTACTCTTTTTTTCATCAAAATATTATTTACTGCTCATTTTTTCTTATACAATATACGCAATGCAAATTTTTCCTTATTACTGCATTAAATGCTGTTTCACTTTTTACGATTTGAAACCTGCATTGGAGAGAAAATAATTGATAACGTGCACTGTGCATACAGTTGTTGCCCAAGTTGGAACCGTTGGAAGTTGAACTTGGATTTCATGAATAAAAGCTAAATTTAAATTCAACATGTTACCAATAAAAAAACAAAATAAAGAAACAACACTGCACACATATCCCCTCTATTACAGAATCCCAATCTTGATTGCCAAGTTGAATTATGTCAGCTTCGTATGTGGAAACTTGATTCAATTTCTTGACAGTGTATTTTAGCTGACATCAATGATCAATGCTTGATAAACATTTTGAAATAGTTTGTAATTATTATTGATTTGTTTTTATTTTTTTTATTTTTCGTGCACATTTTCCCATTCATCGATTATATATCAAGAGTATTTGTGACGCAGTGAAAAACACTGTCAACATACATGATGATGGAAGCGGAAAGAATTTTCTCCACAAATATAACTTTTATTATAAGTATTTGTACAAACATGGGAGTAGAGTAAAACTATTTGAAATAGAAACAGCAGTTTTTTGCTTTTTCACATTTTCACCTGCACAGGCAGTACAATTTTTCAGTTTTTTTCATTTTAGCTGGATTTATTTAAAAATTAATTTGCTGATATTATGAATAATATATTTGTTTTGACCTTACAACTGTTGTTACATCGTAAAAGTTGCTTTTGCGCGCAATGCGAAGCGGATGTTGCTTCTCACACTGTGAATATGAATGTGACGTGCTTCATCTGTTTTTTCACCAGTCGTGACTGAATTTGTGGGAACTATACACGAACATCGTGTAAATTGTTTTTCTTTTATTTTTCTCCATTACTGTTGGTTATACTGTTATCAACACACATCTGATGCTTCAGTTCAAAGAAAATGCCAACTCGAAAACGATGCTGCTTTAAAATTTACCCAAATCATCCATTCTTGCACGCTGTTCAAGAAAAGCTGTTTTTTTATTAAAATTTTCCGTATCGATTTTCATCATCAAATTACCTCATCTTACTCAAAATTTTTCAAATTTCCCATCTGAAAATTATTTTCCATTTCACACAAAACAACCAACTAACTAAAAAATATTTTGTCAGCTAAAATTTATAAGATAAAATAATAAAATTAATGTAAAAATAGAAAAATAAAAGTAAGAAAATTATTCAGTTTAATGCAATTTAATTCAATTCAATTCAATTCAATTTAATTTTGTTTTCATTCCACTGCTTCAATCAACATTATCAATACGCGAAAGCAACGAAATTTTCTGCCATTCGAAATTATACAGTAAGCTTTAGTGAAAGAAAAACAAGAACTAACAATAATTAACATTTGATATGACTGTTTGATTAAACAATTTCAAAAGCTTTTTTCAAATTCATTATTTTTTCATTCCTGAAAATCTTTAAAAAAAATGTACCTATACTGTATGACATTTGACGTTGTAAATAATAACTACAATTTGTCTTTCGTGAATGACATGCAGTTTTAAGTGAAAGAAATTTGTGGAATTTTTTTTTATTGAAAACTGATACAATTAGAACAATGCACGTCTATGTGCGTGGCATTATTGTTGAACGCCAGAAAAGTTTAAAATGCGATTCCTCACGGCCTGGTTAAATATCAACTGTAGACGCAGAATTTTTTTTTCTTTTGACACACACGCAAAAATGATTTTTAATAATTTTTATGCTTGATTTTTGTTTTGATATTTTGTTGGTTTCTTTTTGAAACGTAAAAAGCATCGTAAATGTTGAAATTTGAAATGAACATGTTGTTGTTGTTGATTTTGTTGTTCAGTTGTTTAATTTGAAGCAGGCGTGTGTGTGTGTGTGTGGATGTTTTATAGTGTAATTTTTAACAGCAGCTCTGTCGGTCAAATATGGCGTCGAACAATGGGCAGTATTTTGAAATTATTATTTTAAAAGACGAGACTATGTTATACATATATATATATATGTGTGTGTGTGTGTGTTGATTGTTGAATTGTGCCATTGCAACATATAACAGTTGCACATTGAAATTTGTGGGAAAATTTTACCAGTGGAGATTTGAACGTTGTTGAATATTTTTCAATTATTTATTTAAAATATGAACATATTTTTTTGTTTTCGGTTTTTAAGTGAAATTGTTACTCAATGTCAACGATCATCTCAACTGTAGTGTACAATAGATCCGGCTGTTGGAAATGAATCATTTGCCAAGAGTAGCAATTGTTATGCCGTGCGATGTGATGTTTGAAGAATAGCACAGTGAATAGTGGTTGAATTCGACGGACAAAATTAACATTCAAGCATTGTTATCGTTGTTTAGATTTAGCTGAGCAAATACGGGTGCACGTCTGTGTTGGCGTGGAGCGTAGTGAGCTTGATCAGGAGGAGCAGGAGCAATTTTCCAACAACAACAACAACAACAACAACAACAGCAAAAGCTTATCAAAAGTGGGAAAAGTTGTCTCAGTGGACGTTTTCAATTTTCATGTTGTCCATTTCTCAGTGTCAGTGTCCAGTTTCTGCTTGTTTGCCTTCAGTTTTGTGCTCTGTGTGTCCTTGTTTCGAGTTGGCAGAAAGGATAATTTTGAAGCAGCGCATTCCTGAACGAAAATGCAACTTCGGCTTGGCCAGTATCCAATTTTGAACATTTGAAATTAAAGCCAAACCTCGTCAGCTGCCGGATACATATGATATTCGCTTTCTATTCGTCCTATGTCCTTTAAGCAGCAACGGTGGCATGTTGTTGTTGTTGTTTTGCTTTCATTCCTTCTCCATTTTAAATAGTGCTGCTTCTTTTAAAGTTACGTTAAGCAGTCGTCAACCCTATTCCATTTCTCAAATTGTGACAACAACCAGATCTGATCGTTCAATGTTGATTATTTGCCAAAAATGCTTTTCACACCACTGTTGCGTTGCAGTTGGCAAATTTCCACTGTTTGCAAAAGTGTATCCAAGTGACGCTTGAGCTCTTGCGTTTGTTGATCTCCAACAACAGCAAGACAATCACAATTAGCTTGACCAAGATTGAGATTGCATGTTGGAAAAAAATTTTTCAATTTTACACATGCAGAATATTATTTTTTTTCATTTTATGCTTTTTTGCGTTCATATAATTTTACCGCGTTTCACGATTGGTGATGATGATCATAATTTGCACATTGAATAGAGTTTATATAGGCAAAAGCATTGTGCGCTTTGAAAAACGAGAAAACGAGTCGTGTGATTGGTTGAATCGATCCGTCGACAACGACCAATTAATTGATCGTCTTCACCTTCAGCAAGAGCTTTCTCTCGCTTTTGCTGCTTTCATTTTCGCTCATTTCGGCCCAACCGCGAGCGTTCAACTAATCAACTGATCCACGTCAAACACACAACTGAATAATATCCCGGCGTTGTTGTTGTTGTGCAATGTAAGCTTGTTGTTCCATTGATCACTTTAAACATTAAAATTAACAAACAAAATCACAGATACAGCATTGGAGAAAAAGATGCACACCACAGCAGATGGTCAAAATATGCAAAGTCGACCGGCCAAAAAAGGTAATTTCAAAAATTGCTTATTTTTGTGTTTGTTTCTTTGGCAAACTATTCTATCCTGCAGGCTGCAATTTGGGATGGCGACACATTGTCACTGTTCTGTGCTTTTTTGGCTTCTTCTTCTTGTACGCGTTGAAGGTCAATTTGAGTGTTGCCATTGTTGCCATGGTAAACCATACGGCAATCCAAGAGGTCGAAAGAAGCACCAGTGGCAAGGGCCAAGACGGCTTGGATGGCAAAGCAGCGGCCGAAGTCTGCACTCGGGAACAAAAAGCCGAATCAGCTAATATTCCCGCCAAAAAGGTGAGCATTATTTCTTTTTCTTGCTCTTTCCTCTCACAATTTAACCTTTTGCACACTAGTGAAATTGATGAGGGGAAATTTATCTAACAAATCAATGATTGCAATTTCCATTATTCAAATTGCGGCATATTTGCTTCCGGCTGTTTTTCAATCTCACTCTCAGCAGTGTCTGATTGATATCAGCTAAATTTTCAAAAGCCAGATGAATTCAACGATCAATAAATATTAGAATAATTTTTACTACGTTGCAAGCAACAATTATCATCTCGCCTGTAAATGGTGCACAGTTTGTGTTTGAAGTCAATTTCAATTGGCTGAACAAAAATTGCTTGGATTCTCAGATTTGGAAACTTTTGACAAAATTCTTCTACTCGATTGTCAAAGTGAAAGATACAAATAACAGGTCCAATTTGATGACCTTGATAATATGCATACTTTTGAAAACGGTGCAGATGTGAATCATTGATAAACTGATCGAAACGCTTAAAGTCAAAGATAGGGCAAGGAATATTTATTAATTTTCTTCTCCATACACCCATTTACACACTGCTCAGTGTTCATCAATCAAACAATAATAGATGTTGCTATCTTTTCAAGTATTGATAAAATTTGTCGACATTTTTCTTCTTTTCAACTCTTCTCTTCTCCTGTTTGCATATCTATCTGTCTGTTGATGAATAGAATTGAAAATGAACAGATGAATTTTTGAATGGATTCCACAACGTGGATTACCAGCATCATATACACAAGCAAACATTTTATATGCTAAAAATTTTAATCATTGTAATTGTCAATGCAATATAATTTACGTTGACTGTATTCTGATATGTTGACGTGATGATATGTTTTCACTGATCAGTGGGAAATTTTTTGTCTCTATAGACATTTTCTGCTTTCTCATCATTTATTTTATTTATTATTCAATTTCAATTGTCAGTGAGGATCATTTGTTTTCAAGTCACATTTTTGCATCGTCTAGTGAATTGTGGAATATCCAGCTATTGGTGGTTGTTGTTATTTATTGCGTTTGTCAATTTATTGCAAACTACCCCTGATGTTCAATATCAAAAATTGCTGAAACAACTGTTACCTGGTGGTGTTATATATATATATATATATAAATATATATATATATATAAAGCGTCTCTCTGTTTTCTTCAACATGCCATCATCCTGGTCGTCATTTTTGATGACGAGCAAGTTTGTTTGAAACGAACGTGATCTCGTAAGGGAAAATGGTGCGCATCTCCAGGCAAGCATTTTTCTTTTCTCTTTCTCATAGCTTGTGTTAATTAGAGCGGACTGCTGCCGCCGCCCTGTCAATGAAAAGCAACAGCAACAACAACAGTGTCCAAACTGACAAACAACAAGTTGATTATCATCATCAATTTGTGATATTATTTGCAGCATCAATTTTTGTTTGTTTGTTTGTTTTCATCAGGATTGCAGTAATTTTTATCGATGAAGCAATACCAATAGATTTTTGGACTATTTTTATATTGTCATCACGTAGTCAATCAGTTCCAAAGCTAACAATCACAAGCCAACTGCGCGGTAGCATTTAATAATTATTGATGAAGTAAATATTTTCATTCAACAACCTTCATCTACTATGCAAACGGACATACGACAATTGTGATGTTGTGCAGTGTAATTATGTTGCCGTTTTTGTCGTTGATAAGAAATTTATTGCCAAATTTGGACACACATGCGGCTGCTGGCTGACAAGGTGTAGAATATTGAAGGTGATTGACATGTGTGAAATGGTGTTGAATGCATTCAACAGAACATCAATCAATAAAATCTGCACACACACACATACATGTTGTATATATGTGCTTATATAGAACTGTATTACAAAAATGAAAAATAATATTGGCTTAAAATTTGATCGATCTTTTCTACATAGTTCCAATAATAAATACTGTTGATCCGAGATTAGCACTTATAAAATCTATTTTTAAAAAACCGATACTAATTTGAAGAAGCGAGGTTGGTTATTCATAGATTTTTTCTTGCAATTTTCACATTCGATCGTTTGTGTCAATATGCAGTTGTACTCTTTGAAACAGCTGAATTAGCTTATTATTAATTCTACATTTTCATCTGTACAGCGAACAATGAACACTAACTTTATCTGGGCTGTTTATGTATTTCGGTTTGGTTCATGCATGCTAGCAATATAGAAATAGCAAGATGAAGAATTTTTGTCAATTTTCAATTTACCATTTCCACTGTGTTTTAACTCAATTGGCAAATATTTCAACAAAATGCCTCTTCATTAATTTGATGCTTCATTTTCTTTTATCAACTAAATTTTCAATATTTAAAATTTTGCTAATATACATATGCAAATTCTGAACATGTGCAATATACGGCGTTTGTTCTTGAACACTTCTGGAGTTTGGTTTTAATTAAAATGCCCCTCAGTTGTTGAACACGTGAACAATATTACAAGTGGTATATTTTATTGTTGCCAACAAATTCGGCAGCTGAAAAACATTCTGACAACTTCGATTTTTTTCTATTTCTTTTTGGCTTTTCATTTTGCTATTAAACGAAATTTATTATCATAAATTCAGCATCTAATATTAATTTTCCATATGAAAATGGCATCTGAAAAACATTTT
Source organism: Trichinella pseudospiralis (assembly GCA_001447645.1). Classification (NCBI taxonomy): domain Eukaryota; kingdom Metazoa; phylum Nematoda; class Enoplea; order Trichinellida; family Trichinellidae; genus Trichinella; species Trichinella pseudospiralis. The sequence goes on from JYDV01000029.1 coordinate 82,698, forward strand.
GACCTAAGCTTGCAGTGCTAAATTGAGACACATCAATCGATACAGGTCATGACTATAGGTTCCATATATGTGTAGTTGTTGTCACTTTTGCAGAGACAAATTAATTTTTCGACTGCTCTATTTATTAATTATTCATTATTATTATTATTATGTGTTGTTTTACATTAACACCTGAATGCACACAGTGTTGCAATCAATTTTTTGAAATTTTCTTCAAAGCTGAATTTATTTTAAAAATTATATTAAAAGCATTTTATTTGTGTTTATTGTTTGTTTCTGATTTAATTTTTTACCTTTTATTTTATCATGTATAAATGATATGATGGCTTTATAGGATGGCCCTTTTGTGTGGGATCAAGCAACTCAGGGCAATATTCTTGGCTCCTTCTTTTATGGTTATATTCTTACGCAAATACCCGGAGGCCTGTTAGCAACCAAATTCGGAGGTATGATTTTAGCAGATGCTTTGCGAAAAACAGTTTCACTTGTCACCCTGTTGTTGATAAAATAATTTACAAAATTCTCAACGATGCCTGCATTCTGTTTATTCTATTTTCAGGCAAATGGGTCTTTGGTCTTGGAACCTTTTTAACTGCAGTCTTTACCCTTTTGACGCCAGTTGCAGCTGAAAGTGGTCCCACGATGCTAATTATTGTTCGAGTTTTGATGGGTGTTGCTGAGGTATGATGATATTGAACAAACTTTACATAAAATTCAATTATTAAACAATATTTTTCGCTGATGATAAATAAAAGTTCAAAGCTTTTTTCAGGGAGTTACGTGGCCAGCTACTCAGTCACTGTTTGCTAAATGGGCACCACCTTCTGAAAGAAGCCGACTGCCATCGTTTGCCATTTCAGGCTAGCCATTTATTCAGAGCTTGTTGCTTATCGTAATGCTGAATTTTCCATTTTAGGATGCTTCATTGGAACACTGACCGCGTTTATTGTATCTGGCTTTTTAGCTGATTCATCATTCCTGGGAGGCTGGCCTTCAATTTTTTACGTATTTGGTTAGTTATATTGTTTAGTTTATTATATGACAGTTTACAAAAATGAGAGATTTTACAGGAATTTTGGGAATTGTTTGGTTTATTTTGTGGACTCTGTTTGTGACCAATGGACCTGAAGACCATCGTTTTATCAGCAATGCAGAAAAGAATTATATTGTCAACAGTTTGAAAGTTGAAGGCGGCTCAGGAAAAGTAAGTTGTGCATTTTCTTTTAAATTTCCACTACCTAATTATAAATTATCTAAACGACAGTGATCAAAAATTTACAAACAATCAAACAATTAACCGTCTCATGGAAGTGCATATCTCTCATAGTTGGTATTAATTTATCCACTTCAGACATTGTTGTCACAAGCATGATACAATTAGCCAGCAGTATGTAACTGTTGGTGTTTGCTTTTAGTCGCTGGCTTTTAAAGATGTACCTTGGCGAAAAATATTGACTTCTGCTCCCATTTGGGCTGGATTTGTTAGTCATTTCACGTACAACTGGTCACTGTATGTTCTACTCACTGGACTTCCGCTGTATTTCAAAAGTGTCCTCGGCTTTGATTTAAAATCTGTATATTTCTTTTCTTTTCTTTATTTTTTTTTATTTCTGTGCATCACCTAGTTGATGCCACTTTTATAGAACGGCGCTCTTTCTTCACTGCCATATTTGATCCAAGCAATAATACAGTCCATAGCCGGCCAAGTAGCTGATATGATGCGTACACGACTTCATCTTAGCACGAAAACTGTTCGTAAAATAATGGACTGCTTTGGTATGAATGTGCTAGATTTTTGTTTTTTGTTTTTGCTTATTAATAAAAATATGCTTTTAGGACATCTTCTGCCTGGATTGTGTGTTATTTTTGTCGGATATGTTGGATGTAACAGTGCTGCTGCCGTCGCTTTGCTAGCAATGTCTGTTGGATTTTCTGGTCTCTGCGGTGGCGGCTTTTTTGTCAACTACTTAGATTTATGCCCCCAGTACACCGGTAAGCATCACTTGTTGTATTTTAGTTTTTGTATTGCTTTGCTGCTTATTGCTTATGTGTTTTTTTTCACCATAAAGGCATCGTGTTTGGTATTTCCAATACTTTGGCTACTATACCTGGCATTGTGGGACCAAACATAACGGGATATCTGACAAGAGGCGCAGTATGTTGTTCATTTTCCAACAATCACGCTTTAGGTTTGCAGTGTAGAATTTTCTTTTTTTTTTATTGTAGCCATCATTTGAATCTTGGAGAATTGTTTTCTTCATAGCTGGCGCTCATTATTTTGTTTCTGTCATTTTCTACGCAATTTTTGCTCAGGGTACTGTCCAACCTTGGGCACAAGCAAAATCTCCGCAGAATGTCACCTTAGCTGCAACAGAAGAAGATGATTCTTGAATGTTATTATTAATTTTTTTTCTTAATTATTGCGTTAGCCTTATGCTGACCAGTTTGCCTTTTTTCTCTCTAATACTCTCAGTTAGTGCATTTCCACGTATCTGGGAAAGTGCCGCCAAGTAATACGAAAAAATTTTAGACTCTAGAGTATTTATAATTATTGCAATAATTACAATCGATGGTGGTGATGATGATGGTGGTGATCGGTCAATTCAACTTGTATTCACAATTACCTTGATTACTCTGGTCTGCTGACTAGCATTTCAGAAGTCAAGCAGTGGTTAGTAAAATTGTTTTCCAAATTTCAAGTCAGTCATTCTGAAAGGCCACAAATTTTTTCTCTGTATGTTGTCGACTTTTCTTTTATCTATACTATTATTGTATGGTGATTTAGAGTGAGAATTTATTTTATTGGACAATTTTTGTCATTAAATGATTTGTATCTATACATATGTACATACATATATTTTATTTATTTATTTATTTATTAAATCTATTTTCTTTTCAAACACTGATGATAATAACAATAAGCAGAGTTGCCAACAAGAATGTAAAGATTTTTCTTTGCTTTTTTTTTATTTTTCAAGTATTCAGTTCAAACAGCGCTTTGAAAAATATCATTAATCAAGCTGTTAATTTAAATTAATTTATTAATACTAAAATAAGATATAAATGAAGCACAAAGCAAGTTAACAGCAACATTTATGCATTATAAATGTGTGCTGTAAAAATGAACATTGCGCAGAAAAAGAAATACATGGGAACGTTAATGCTGTGTTCTTAATGAGAAAATGATCCTTCCGTTCGGATGAACAGTTATTAAGGGTCAGTTTTTGGAGAATTTTTTTCACCTTTTTCAGACGCTTCAGCCCATGGTTGAATAGAACCTTGACCAAAAATTAAATAAAATAAAGCTGAAAAGAAATAAATCGATGTTGCGATGTAAAAGACGTTTTGCCAGCGTTCTATGGTGGGCTGAAAGAGGCGAAGAAAGAAGGCGGCATTTCAATTTTGTGAACTGTTGAAAATGTCGAAAATTGCTCACCTCATTTTCTATTATTAAGGCGGTGACGTAGGGTCCTACAATTCCTGGAATTGTTGCAAGCGTGTTTGAGATGCCAAATATCGGACCTGAAGATATGTCGACAATTAAACTGTTCAATTATTGGCCTGTGATCTGTCGTTGTACTGTTGTACCTGCATATTGTGGACAGAGATCGAAAAGATTGACAAAAAATCCCCCTCCGCACAATCCGGCCATACCAACGGTGAATGTTAGCAGAACAATTGCAGCAGTTTTGTTGCACCCGATGTAGCCGACACAAAGTATTCCAATTCCAGGAAAGAAGTGTCCTACAATGTAGAAGTTGATGGCTGTAAAAATAAATGTTGGCAATTCAGCTCATGTATTTATTACCAGAACAATCGAGCAGTTTTCTTAAATGGACTGTTTTTAAACCGCATTTTGTTCTCAAGAAATCTCCAATCTGTCCAATGCCTAATTGAACAAGACTCAGTGCAATATATGGAACGGCTGAAAGTATCCCATTCTGTAAAAAAATTGTTATCAAATAAGTTTTCATTATGATATTTTGCGCGTATTTTTTTGATCATACAGCTTTCAAATCTAAGCCGAGAACAGTTTTAAAGTATGTAGGTAAGCTGGTGAGAAGGGTGTAATTGCACCAGTTGTAGCTGAAGTGACTCACGAAAACTGCCCAAACTGGAAGAGATGTTATCACCGCTTTCCATGGTAGATCTTTCACCTTTATAGCCTGTAAGAAAATATTGTTGAGTTGAGTTTTTGGATGGATTTTGTGGCAAAAATCCAACACTGCTTATCTAATTTTGATAATCAAAACCACCAGTTGGCAGTTGGCTTTGTATGATGATTCAGAATGTTTACACGAAGCAAAAGTTGTGGCTCAGTTAAAGTGACGTGAAAAGTGGAGTTAATTTAAGTTTCCATTGTTGATCAGAGTTTATTACATGGTGAAATTCATTGGAAAATATAATCATTTTTTTACCCTACTGCAACCTTAACATCTGCCTGTACTAACATTTACCGATTCAACTGAGTCAACTGGTCACAGCTTCTATATCTAAACCGGTGTGATTTTTCTAATTGTGTACCTTATAAATAATGTTGCTAAAATTATTGCTTGCAATTTTTGGAATTGCAACCAGCAAATTAAATGAATGAATTTTTATGAACTTTGTTTTTATGAATCCTATTTATATAGCAAAAGAAAAGAAAGTAATAGTTGTAAAAATATTGGTGCGTAAAATCAATATCTGTTCAACCACATACATATACATAAATATTACTTACTTTTCCATTTTTGCCACTTGCTTTTACTTCAGCAGACAAGCATTTTTCAATATAATCTTTTTCCGAAGCAGATATGAATCTGTGATCAAAAGGAGTGCTTGAAACTAAAACGGCCCAAACAATAAACCACAGGCAACCAATAATTCCTGTTTTCAAAATGGAAATTGTTAAATGCAAAAAAGCATTATAAATATAGCAAAACTGCTTGCCATAAATATAAAACACTGACGGCCAACCACCAAGAAAATTCATATCTGCCATGACACCTGACGTCATGAAAGTGATTACCGTTCCAATAAAACAGCCTGTAAAATCAAAACTCAGCAATTGTACAAGACGAATTATTACACGCGCGAGCGTGCGTGAGGATGTTTGCTATTATTGCACGTTACCTGATATGGTCAACACAGGAACTTTGGTTCTTTCCATTGGTGGTACCCAAGACGCTAAAATTGCTTGACATGCAGGAAACGTTACTCCCTATAATATGCAATGATAAATAATCTTCAGTGGAGCAAATTAGTAGAGTTCAAGTAAGATGACAAACTTCAGCTAAGCCTTCCAGTACTCTTACGAAAATAAGCCATTCTATTCCTGCCCAGGCAGCTAAAGGAGTAAACAGTGTCAGCACTGAAGCCGATAATGTACCTAAGCCGAACACCCATTTTCCTAAAGGTTTCAAAAAATGAAATTTTAAAATTAGCACTCCAATAGTCAAACAAATTACCTCCAAATCTTGAAGCTAACAATCCACCTGGAATTTGAGTAAAAGCGTAGCCGTAATAAAATGAGGACAATAAAATGCCAGTTGTACTTCTGTCCCACACAAATGGACCATCCTAAAAATTTTCTTTGAAATATCACCAATGGCAAAAGCACTTACTTTATCATCAAACCTTTTGCGGCGACGTGACGTTATCAGCTCGACATACAGATGTAAATGTAATCATATCCAACGTAGACTCATTTCCAGCTTGCTCCACTGCAAGAATATCCAACGCAGTGTTATTGACCATTGAAACAATGCATACACTTAAATTAATAATCACCATATAATTAACCATAAATCCCGCAGAACCAAGAATGGCAATTGCGTGCCTCCACCCCCATTCTTAAAAAACAAAATTAAAAATCTTTTTGCTTCTGTATAAATATTTTTTAAATGCATTATTAACTTACGGCTGTGTTGAGATACACTCTCCTTGCCAACTGCTGCTGTTTCCACTGCAATTCCAGCTGAGTGTAACTTATCTAACGTTTTCATCTAAATTTAAGAAAAGAACAAAGTTTTCTGTAGTATTCACAAACGTCAAATTTCCACAGCTGATAATTGGCTGATTCAATTGTATACACCAATGATTGATATAAACTGCTTTTAATTGGCATTCAAAAAGTTTGATGTCTGTTTTGTTTAAAATTAAATATTTTAAAGTTCAAAATTTTCTCTTTAAACAAACACAACATTGAACATTTAAACAACATTCAAAGCATGCACAGATTAGCTCTGCAATTGCTTATTTTAAGCAGTGATGATTTGCATAAGAAAAAAAATTTGACAGACAAATAAAGTCATAATAACATCAGATATACCTGTTGAATACTATTTTCATAAGCAGTTGTGTTAAGGAAATTCAAATGTTGAATGGAAGAATTCTACACTGCATAAGTGAAGATTTTTGAGCTAGCGAGTTGCTTCTTAATTTCACACTTTTAAATGGAAAAAAATTTGCTATATTTATTCAATTCTGCTTTAAGTACATTGGTTAAACATCAACAAACATTGTAAACTTAAACAAAAGTAAACAGACTACTCAAAGCAAGTATTCATTTGCATACTGAATGTCAAAGTAAATGATAAACTAGAGTTGTACTATTCAACAATATTTTAAATAGAAAATGAGTAAAGTCAACTAGTAAAAAAGTAAATTTTTTACAAATTATATGTTGCTTGAATGTAAATAACTTGTAGAATTTCATATATTTGTTAGAAGAGCCCAAAAATTTTAATGATTTCAAGAATATTTTTAGATATCATGTCAGATATAATAATGATAATATAATATAATGATAAATTTTCATATGCGCATATACAGTTGATGCAGCAGAAGAGGAAATCGAAGTAATAAATAAAGTAAAGCATACATTTTTATTCACCTTCTTAGCACTACTTTGAACTGGAAAAAGCAGTCATCTTTACACAATGGAAAAACTACGTTCAAGTGCTCATACAAAAATATAATAATCTTATGTAATAGCTAAAATTAATGCAAACTGCTTTGAGCAAGCAAGCGTTCAAAAATGTAGCGTGTAAAAGTTTGTTTGCAAGCTATGCATTTGTTGAAAACACTGCTTCAGGTTGTAACAAGTCGAGTGTTTTTAACAGTTTAACTGAATTTGACTAAGATTTTATACTGCAATACTTTAAGTTAGGCAGCATGTATGTTTGTTTATTATATTATTGAAATAAAAAATTTTAATTATGCCAGATGAATGAAATTATTTTGTGGATTTGAAATAAAATCTGTAGCTTCATTCTTCTAATAATGAGGGCACTTGCAAACTTTATGCATTGCAAGTGAAAATATTCATAAACGCCACAAAATCATTAATAAAATTTTATCGTTGTATGAATTCATTTTTTATTATATTTATTATTTTTAAGAGTTCAACTAGTTTAGAGGGTGATACGTGATTTCAATTTTTCTTCTTAAAACATTTTCTGATTGCATATTTAACGCATCTGAAGAACATATCTTTTGCTATACATATGAATGCACATTCAAAAGGTTATTGTGATAATTAATAATCAATCAAATATGTATGTTTTAAGGTTATTTCAATGATCGCTTTACAGTTTTTATTAAATTCAAAAGTGCACTTTTAGTACAGTGATAACATGACAATATTGTCGACGACCCTTTTACAGTTCAAATGCAATTTCAAAAAATATACTTTTTACAATGCAGTACAATAAAAGGGTGTTGCTAACTGTTGTAATAACTGAAATCCATAAAATTAAAAAGAATTTGTAATACAATATACAGAGAGGACAGTTTTTGATTGAAATAAGCAAAATGTCGCACGGTGCTCTTTACTACTAATCGGGTACTTGCCAATTAGATGTAAAAAAGCACACTATTCAGCTTAATTGGCAGATAATGAGAAAACATAGGCAATAGCTGCCGCAATAGTGAATTACGTGTAAAACATACTTTTTAATGGTGTACAGTTGGAAAATGCATCTATGCTGAACAGAAGATTCTCATGCTACAACAGAATGCTATACAGTGCTATGAACACTTAACATGGCAATTTATATTTATTTTGAAATTAGCATGGTCATTGCTGATAAAAAAGTAATTTTGCAAACTTTACAGAACCAGTTTATGGGAGGGGGTAAATCTGATATGTAATTATTTCCATGCAGTGTAACATATAGCTGAGCTGGGAAAGCAGTACAAAAGTTGATTTATTATACTGGACAAAATGTAAAAAAAGGAAGTGCGTCTTTTTGAAGCACGTGAATTATAAAAATAAGTTGCGATTCACGTGAAATGTTATAGTTCAGCCGATGGAATGTTGAATTTCCTTCCTTTTCATTCATCGTTGTGCATCAAATGTGGGAATTAACAAATGAATACGCACCTGATCAGCTTTTCAGTTTCAAATCTTAATGCAACAACGATCAAAAGGGATTTTTCTAAAGTAAGTGATAAAAATGTGAAATAAATGTTCAGTTCAGTTTAAAACGAGAAACGGAAAAAGCTAAAACAAATATATTCTTTGCAATGGAAGGCGTACGTGCGTTCAGCTGAAAATATTGTCAGATTTTAATATTTATTGCTAAATATTGTACAGAAAAATTGCAGCTTTTTCAAACTTTGCAAAAATAATCCTTTAAATTCTTCACAATTTGTGCTGCAAATATTTTTTTGAATGTGTTCGTTGTTTTCATCTTTTTTTGAAAGGGGTTTTTCACAGGATGATTTTTTTGACAAATTTATGTAATGTGCTTTTAAAATTAAGCCTAATGGCAAGAACAAAACCTAATCTCTACAGTTGTTCAGAACATATCTTTAGGTAATGTTAATGCAAAAAAATTCATTTCAAATACTACTTTTACTTTTCTGTGAAATATTTTACTTACTTAATGTTACTATTATTATTTTAATCTTTCGCAGCATTAATAGAATCTTTATTATAATTCTGCGCTTTACAAGTGAGTGAATGTTCGCTTGAACTGCTTTCAACGCTATGTCTAACAACAACACTTTAACATATAGCAAATGTTCTCTTCAATGCTTCAATGCCTATTAATTAACGGCAATTTCATTTTCAAAACAGATATTTCATTTAAATACTCATTTTTTGCGTTTTTAACTTAATTTTTTGTGTTTTAAAATTGAATGAATTGTTCGCCTACATAATAATCAATAACGGTTATTATAAAATCATTGAAAGAAAGAACGACAGACTTAAATTAGAGAAATTGATTAAATACTTTATAAAAATGACAACACACTAGCAGAATTGTTACAAAGCCTCGCCTGAAGTAGCACTTATGTCACGTAGAAGATACCTTACAATGGTTTAGACTCCTTGAAGTGCGCAACAAAAGTGCACCTAAAACATTTACTAGTGCTGATGATATTGTAGCACTTATCATAGTAATATGCATGATAGTTTAAAAATTGAAAACAAATTTTTAAGTGTAATCTCAACTCATGCAAAGCTTTTGCCATTGAAACTGCATTTGCAAGCATAAAGGTGCCAAGAAATTTTGTTAAATTTTACCTGCTCAGACATGGGATGCGTTGTAAATTGAGCTTGGAATACTTTTCCACAAGAAATCAATTGCATTTTATAATCTTTTTTTTATTTAGTATTTAAAAAATGTCGGGATGTCAACAACGTGACGCATGTAATTGAGTTTTTACAACAAGCAATAAACATAATCTAAATCTTACATCATCACATTACGAAAAATGCCAAACCTTTTTTTGATTTATTGTTATCGGAAACTGAAGAGCAATGATTTATTGGAATATTATTAAGTTTTTTCAAAGCTGAAGTAATTCAGAATCAAAGAAGAAAGAAAAAATCTTGTCTATTTCATTCAAATCAAAGAAAGCACTTAGCAATGTTGGTTTATTAAAAATTCTATTATTCTTCCAATTGAATTTCAAATTTAACTAACTTTTATTCAAAAAGAATTTTAATTCTAACCTAATCACGTCAAGGTGTATTTTTGTAGTTTATATTTATAAAATGGAAATTTTTCTTTTGAAAACATAAAAAATTTCGAATAAATTTTCACGTTCATTCAACGCTTCATGAATAATTCATAGGTAATAGTAAAAGTACGTCAGCAATTATTCATTTAATAAACTTCACAATCTGCAAAAGCATCGCACAAATGTAGTCAATCTGAATAAGAAAAAGTTTTTTTAAATTAAATTATAACAATAAAAGTTCAGTCTATGCAATAATATGTAAATGTGCCTAAAGCGTCTACTCCATCAATTTTTTAGTTTTCGAATAACTTAACAATGATTGCAATTTTTAGTTACATTTGCACGTTTAGTTACTTTTGCAATATATAAAGCGAATAAAGCTATTATGCAAATTTTAATTTGAATAAAAGCGCATTTCTGAAAGAGAATTTATGTGCAATTCTTGTGCATAAAATCTCTATAATGAAAAAATATTGCTTTTTGCTTTGGACAAAACTTGAAAAATGCACGTTACCATTTTTTCCGGATGTTTATGTTGCATTTAAAATGTTCGAAATGCAAAAACTATTCCTTTTCAGAATTTCAAAAAAAATGGAAATACATAAATTATTGCACGCACATGTTGGCTAACATGGAAAATACAAAATTTCATGTAGTTTTCATTTTAATTTTAAAATGTTCATAAAAATTTAATAAAGTAATGAAAATTGTAATATATTATTGTATTGCATTACAGTAATATGTTATTGTAAGTTTTTCTAATGCGAATTATATTTCTACTTGGACAACAGTTTGATGTACAAAGTAATTCCATTCTTTTTTAATTGTTTTGAATAATTTAAAATATTAATTTTAAGTTATTATCATTTTGTAATGATGAATTTAATGAATATTAATCTTTATTCGATGCTTTACTGAACTCATTCGTCTGAAATAAAACACTTATTGATGATTAATTGTTCAGTATTGAATAACGAATATCATCCATCCACTGTACTACAGAGTTGATTGAATCATGCAGTAAATAGTGTTGTACATTAATATTAATCAATAACGCAAATTTGTACTTTATTTCGTAACGCGACTGAAAATATTGCACTATTTATAAAATTGAATTAAAAGTGACAGTTCAAATGTGACACTTTCTTCTTTATTAAAAATTCATTTTATTGTATTGAATGTGTAACATTAAATATTAACAAAAAACCATTTAAATTGTCAAAAGTTGAAAATTTTTACAGTTTATAACATGTATTTTTAGTGACATTTGTTAAAAACTTTGATACGAAAATCTCATTCAAAAGTCACATTTTATTTCCTGCGAATGGTAATTATAATTTGCAATGGTGCAAATTTTAAATTAATCATTTTTTACTTTGAAATCATTTTATTTTGCAATACCAAAAAGTGACAACTGAAGTACACATTTTTACTCTTTTTTTCCCTTGTTTGTCTTATCTCTTCTGTTCTGATGTATTTTGCATTTTGTGGGAAAAATTTTATTTTTTGCGTTCATTTTACTCATGATTGAAGGTAGTGTAACGTGAAAGTGTTTATTGTTTGCATTCAGCTCACGACCATACTCATCTACAAGAAATCATGCACTAAGTAAACAGTTTGACTAACTGAAGCAGATAATATCAACGCATATTTGCTCTTTTTGATCAAATATTAATTATGAATAATATGTCGCAAAACTTGAAAAAGAAATTCACATTCATTAATGATATATTGCATTGTTTGTGGAACAACTGGTGGTGTGAAAGTAGTTTGTACATTTTTACAAATAAAAGCAATCCTTTCCCGCTATCCAACTCTGATAAAATACATAATTAAAATTATTCAAACAACAGAATTGCAACTTTATTACAAATTATAATAATAATCAAATATAAAATTTCAGTCTTCGAAAATTAGCATCGAATTATAACATTATACTTTTGCGTTGCAATAGCCTTGTAACTTAACAACAAACTGGCATTATTCAGGAAAGTAATTTTTACGCATTTGAAATTTAAATGGCATAAACAGTTTTTTATATTTTTCATCATAATATTTACAGATATTTGTTTCCGTGTCTCTGCGCAGCAAATGCTGTACAAAATACGCAACGTCAATTGTGCAAGCAACACATGCCATTAATATATACAAATGGTTTGCTTCCGCGTACAACAGCTTAACATATGTACGTATGAAACAAATCAAATACTTTGATTTGATGTTTCATCATCAAGGGTTTGGTTAACTATTGATTACATGTTCAGCTTAAATTGCATATAAATTGTAGTGTAAAAATTCTAATTATTTTATTCTTTTCATTGGAATATTAATCAAATTATCAAATTAGTTAATATTTCAGTAAACGCAATAAGCACTTTAAATTAATAAAATTTTATTGATTTAATTTCATCGTCACTCTAATGAAAAATGTTTGCAATGTAAATTACTCTACAACAAACTTCATGAAAATAATATTAATTTGTAGTTTATTTTAATTGTAATTTGATTTTTATGAATAATTCTAGCGTCCCAGTTGTGAGAAAAAGTTTTTTTTTCATGTATTGTTTTTAATTCATAATTTTGAAAGCAATTTGCAAAAATTTGTTTGTCATTCAATTCATTAAACTTGATTGTTATTTACTGTAATGTTGTTACGGTATATTTGCTTTTTCGACCTGTTTTGCGTGGAAATTCCCAGTTAAACGCTTATGGCTAGCCCAAGATCGCGTTCTATTTTGAAGAGTTTGCATACCCAAAACAACAATAATGTAATGTTGAATCTTCATTTAGTTTATTAAACTATCTTTGAAAATTTTATTCGTTTATATGTTTTAGGCATGTTTTGAATGCGGCACTCACAATGCACAGTGGGCCAGCGTTACATACGGCATTTGGCTGTGCTTAGAATGTTCCGGAAAGCACAGAAGTCTCGGTGTTCATATTAGGTCAGCAATTTTCATCTTATGAAAACTTTCAGCTCATCACACTCATTTGTCTGCTTGTTATATATGCTGTTTGTTTGTTTGTTTTTTAAAGTTGAAATTTTTAATTTTTACCATCTAGCTTTGTCCGGTCTGTTAGTATGGATAAGTGGAAAGAAATTGAGTTACAGAAAATGAAAGTAGGCGGCAATGCGAATTGTTTGGCATTTTTGCGCAGCCAGCCGGATTATCAGCCGAATTGGTCTTTCAGAGAGAAATGGCATTCCAAAGCTGCTGCCTTTTATCGGGACAAGGTTATCATTAATTTAGCAATTTAAATGTTGTTTGAATAATGATTTTGTTTGCAGATTTCTGCAATGGCTGAAGGACGGCAATGGTCAATAGAAACTTCGTCTGCACAGAATTGGATGCCAAGCGGTGCTGGCGGGGGTGGATACATGAAATCGTCAAAAAGCGTGTCAACTTCGTCCAATATTGAAAAAGAGCTGACCTGCGGAAGGTTAATTGACTAGAAGGAAGTGAGAAAATGAAGAGAAAATTTATTTCTTTTAATTTTTCACACCAGGGATGGCCAGTCTTATCGTCAAGGAGATTGGCCAGGCGACAGAAGTAGGAAGTACACCGGATTTGGAAGCGGTGATGCAGCAGACAACTATCGAAGTGGTGGTAAATCAAATGAAGTCTTGGAAAGCGCGTTAGAATCGTTGTCTATTGGATGGTCTACGCTTAGCAAAGGAGCTGCTCAAGCTGCAAATATAGCGAAGGAGAGCGTAAGTTGTTGTTGCCGTTGTTGCATTCAATTTTGGATAAATAAATCACACAATATTATATAAACATCACTTTTGATCAACAACAATAAAGCGGAATATTTACTCATTTTATAAGTAAAATTATAGGCATTTAACGTAGGGCATCAAGCCGGAACACGGGCTGCTACGCTTGCCAATCAAGTAATTATTTTTATTTAATTGTTTTTACTTGTTTTTTTACAAGTATGTTTTTGAAAGCGTTTTTTTTCTACAAACAGATTCATTTTCATAAAATTTTACAACTCTCTTTGAAAAATCTTTGAAAAATTCTATTGATTAGGTAGTTTATTTATTCGATATTCTGTAGTTATTATAAGAAATGAATGGATTCAGGTAGTGTGCAATTAGCTTATCGGATTGTGAGTTTGATTGTGAAATTTCTTTCTTTTCTATTTCTGGTATCAAAATGAATTTCATAAACTCATAATTACGATATCGCAATTACTTTTTTAAAATATGATTTACAATTGGTATTAGGGTGTTTTCACTCGTTGGTTCTATTTATATTTGTACAATGAAAGAAGAAAATTTGAATTAAACAAAAAAAAGCAATTATAAAAATGTTTGATTGATGCAGTCATTATGAATGTTAAGAAATTTTTTGAAACATGAAAATGTGGGAAAATATTAATTTTCCTTGCTATAGTTTGCTCGAGTTTCATTTCATTTCATTTGTGTCTTAAAGTGTTATATTGCTGAATTATATTTTTAGTTTGAAAAAAATTTATTTATTGCTGGTCTTACGATATGAATTTTACAGAATGACATGTTTTCTGTGTGTTGATTGATAATGTTGAAACAGACCAACTAAACTTTTTGCATATTATACAGAACACGAACATAAGTGTAGCATATTTTTTTAAGCTGAATTATTTTTTTTTAATTAATTTCTTTTTTTAGCTGAAAGATGGATATCTTCTGAATGATGTGCAGAATTCAGTATCTAGTGCGGCGTCGAAGGTTTATTTTAAAGTTTAATCTTGCTGGTGATTTAAAAAATGAATTATTATTTCTTTCGACAGGTGGCAGATATGGGTTGGAAAGGTTGGCAAAGTTTTCAGTCTGTATTTTCGGATCGTCGTGGAGCTAACAGTTACATCAGCGTTGATGATGTAATGGGTAACGATGGCAGTGGTCGATATGGGGACGGAAGGCACAGTGATTTGGGTTTCTCGAACAGCGGCTCCCAGTCACCAGAGAAGCAGAAGTCGGATAATTTTGGAGATTCTTTTGAATTTCAGTAACTTTTTTTAAAATTTACATAATATAGCATTATGTTATGATTGTTAAAATATGAAAAGTTGTTTTGCAATAGTGATTGGCAATCTGCTCCGTTGAGTGATCATTCGAAAACAGCCGTCAGTGGTAATGCTGCTCATTCGTATACCTCAAAAGCGAATGCCATGCAGCCAGCTAAATCGTCGAAAGAAGTTGACTTGATTGATTTTGGTGTAGATGAAAGCAAAGGAAGTAACACGAAATCCGGCAATTTGGACGATGCAATATGGGATATGTTATTCAAATGAACAGTCAGAAATGCTGTACAAGCAAGCGTATGTTTTAATTTCAATCAGAAATACCACATGTCCATCAGATGAGATTATTTTTTCTATATTATTACAGCAAATGAGAGGTTATTTTATGTGCAAATTTTATGCATCGCTGATAATGCGTAATTTTGAAATTATTTTGTCGCGTATTTTTATATCCAACGGCCGAGGTTGTAGATGACAGTGAAAATGGTTGTTGTCTCCTGATGCCAGTGTTTAATCAGTTTCACTTTCCTGAAATTAAAACAGTTTTTGAAAAATTATGATGCTTCAGAAGTTTTTCTTTTTTAATTTTGATTTCACGCGATACTTACGGGGTTGAGTTTTTTAAATTCTGCCAATTGGCGGAAAACGTACTGTAAAACGTGCTTGGCAGTGCGATTCTCAGCTGGTAAGTGTTTCACAATTCCAAGGCACTCGGCGCAGTCGTTGATGAAATTTTCCAACTGATCTTCACTATCTGTATCAGTGAACAAGTTTTTCTTTCAATAAAATGAAATAATAAGGGAGACAACAGCGTTGAATGGATTTACTTACATTTTTGACTGGCTTGCACTAGTCGATCTCTTTCTGTGGAAAATTCTTCCTGCAAATCGAACAGTTCCAAATCTGGCGGTCCAGGTACTCGAAATATGGCAGGGAAAACCTGATTATATTCGAATATACATTATACATATAATTGTTAATAGTTGGAGAAATTGCAACTTGCCGACGGTTGTAGCGGTGGCAGTGGTTGTTCAAAATGAGGCACGATAAGAGTAAGCGGTTCGTGTTTCACTTCCAACTGAGCATAGGCCCTGCAACGGATTGCTTCAGCTGAGAAATAGTTTGTTGGTAAAAATACTTCAATATTCGAGTCCAAAGTGAGGAAGTGATCGAATAGAGGCTCGACTCGAACAGTTTGTTGATGCTTTTCACAGCTATATTCGCTTCAGCTTCTTGGAAGCAGCATTTCAATTGTTTGGATAACGCCAAATGGTCCGGAACGTAGTGGTAAGGTGAAATCTGAAAATATCCGTTCAATTTGATATATAACAAAATGTTCAATTTGACAACAGTTCACCTCAGCATCTTCGACGCTTGATTTTTCCAAACTGATCTCTTCACTTGACAGAATGTTCAATAGAGCAGTCTAGAATGGGATAAAAAGGTAGAAGCAGATGCATGCACACACGCACACACACACAACATGTTTTTATATATACCAGCAGCTTGTTGTTGTCTTCTTTGTCTAAATAAGAGTCTGAAAATATTTGTTGAGATCCCAAAACGATCACTTTGCCATTGGATGATTTGGAATGAAAAATTGCACAGATAGGTCGATTCTGTGGATAGCAAATGAATCCACTAGAGAGCAACGGTGTCGCGATATTTTCTTGTACTGTAAGCGTAGAACCGTACGGATAAACAATTTTCAATAATCTATTTGAAAATGATAAATTGAAAAATATTGACATTGATAAGTGACAATTACTGCTTTCGAATATGCTCATTGTCGGATGTGACAACGCCCGCTGCAGTTGTGACAATTTTATTCACCACTCCGTCACTGATGTACGCTTCTTTGGGGTGAAAATACTTGTAAAATTGATTTCGAATGACTGAATCTGTACAAAAATTATTAGAATAATTTTTATTTTCTAAAAATTAATCTCTTCCACCAATAAAAATGTTACCATTGTTTATGATAATACCATAATGTTCAGCGAGTTGATTTATTGAAATTTTACTGTCATCACTTGCATCACCACCGTTGGACAATAGAAGCAAATTCTTGCCGTTGTTCGTGAACTGATCGAATGCTTCTATCTAAATTTTTAAATTTTTTTAAATTGAACGAATGCTTGTTTCTGATTTCTTTTTGTTGCAATAATAAATAAATAACAACAATTACCTCTTCTTTTGTAAATTGTCTATTTGCATTTGCAATAATATAAATATTCGCTTGTGCAATGCGGTCGTAAGTCACTTGTGCTTTGTAGCTGAAATTATTCATGCTTTTTATTTAAACAATATGCAAACTGATTTACTAATCATTCTATTATTGTTGCTAAGAAATTTATCACTTTATGTGTAAATATAATATTATTTACTTGCACTGATAAAATCCAATATTAGAGCATTGTTCTTTTAACAGTAAGCAATTTCTTGAGTACATATCATGGTTTCAAGTATAAAGTAATGGTAAAATAAGCTTGAATATAAATGTGAAAATTATATAACATTAAAATTTTTAATGAAAAAATATTAAAGAAATTTACCTCTTCATTTGCCAGTTCCTTTTAAGCCGTTCAATAAAATTTTTGTAACCTATTGTTTGTGCGGAAAATTCCGGTCCACCACGTTCATCGAAAAGTATTACAGATCTCTGATTCGTCGACATTGTCTGAAATTGAAAAAAATAATTTTCATCTAATTTTAATCAATCGCTTGCAAAATGGTCAACTACAATCTGAAACAACGAGGCTAGTTTTCAGTGGTTCAGAGTTCAGATTGTCAAGTGCACAATATACACTCCGTGTGAAGGAATAACTGCAAGCAAAAAGCAAACTTTAATCAGAGACAGTCACATTTACTGTCATTACTGTAACTTTTTAAACTTGAATATGTAATCATCATGCTTTTTGTATTTTCATGATTTAGATATTGCAGCAGGTGTATTTTACAAAATGATAATGCAGTCGGAACTCAACACTCGCTGATATCAATACCGCCAAAAATATCAATCTTACTTTCAGACTTTAGTGTGCCCATATACTGTGGATCTGCAGGTTCAGTGCAAGGTTGTTTCCGCTTATGAGTTCCCACATCATAGCAGTAGTGATAACGACTTAGCCAAACTGGAAGGCTAAATAACAGCTACTAATGCTGAGCTACCACTAATTAATGCTAGTGCTAAGATGATGATCAGTGTAAATTCAAAAGAAAAACAAAAAATAAATATTCGATTTCAACAATGCATATACGGATTGATTGGTTTTTTAATTTTTTGAAAAATTACATTAAAAAATATTCTTTTTTTAACTGACAAACGTTAGTTTAAATGAAATAAATTTAAACTGCCTAGAATTTGCACGTGGAGAAGAAATCATTATGAATAAAGTTGAAAATGTCGTCCATTAAATTGAAAACCACGAAAAATAATCTGGTGCAGAAAGAAGGTGAAATGATTTGTCATTCAGTGTTTAAGTTTTCAGTTTACATTGGTAGTATATTTTTGAAACGTGACTAACAAGTGATACAGTAAAATAATACAGTAGAACTTTGGAGAACTTTTTTACTACTAAGAAGTTGTTTTCAAAACATAAATTTGAAATGCTTTCTATTTTATTATGTAAAATAGTAAAGAGATGAAAAAACACCAAATAAATGATACTGTAAAACTTTTGTTAATAATCAGATCAAATGATGATGATGTTCTGTTGTTTCATCTTGATCATTTCATTCATGCATAAAATGATTAATTTTATTTATAAGTATTAAACGAAATAAATTTATATTTTATCAACAGCAATATTTAATAAGTATTAGTATCGTAAATAGTAACGAAAATAAATTGAAACTGAAGTATGTGCAAATGCAAATAAATGTATACAGTATTGAATGTAAGTTATGATGCATATTACGTTGATCATTTGAAAAAATTGAATATCAAAGCAGAATAATGGTTTTTGAATTAGTTTGATTGATTGAATAAAGTCATGGAAAGGCGTCATTGCTTATTTCCTAGCATTCTTTATCATTGCTAAAAATATTGATGAATTCGATTGTGCATTGAAATTTACGCTGAGCAAGATGACCAAGTAAGATTTCATTGTTATTCTTTTCATTTTTTTTACAAAAAGCATTCAATAATTAACAATATCTTCTCCTAATGTTGAATTGAAAAGTGAAATAATATTATTAGAGCATAAATTTATGTGAATTTAACACCACCTCGTTTGAACAATGAATCGTTATTTGATAAATGTTGTGCAGTTGTAGTTCAAATGTTCAATGGATGGATATGAATAAAAATGAAATTGAATAACTTCCTCACTGCGGATGCAGTTCTAATTGACCAAATTGAACAGTTGAGAATAAAATTGTAAAATACAGACAATCACGAGCAATTATATATATATATATATATATATTATGCAAATGACTGATATGATAATTTTTTAGATTTTGTATTACAGGCAAGTGAAATTTCCCAAAAAGCCAGTTGAAAATGCTTTTCATGTTAAAAAGTGAAATGATTATTGCAAGAAAGAAAGAGAGAATGAGAGAGAGAGAGGACAGAGGAGAGAGGAAAGGGTGGGGGAAGAAATCAATAAATCCGTTGTTGTGCTCGCTTTTGGCGTCCGCTTCTAGGCGGAAAGCAGGCTAAAATACTTTTACGCGTTATTGGCTGAAGCAAATTAGTAAAATGAGCTCATCTGTATTAATAAAAAGTCATGCATGAAATTGAATATAAATTTTAAGAAAAAACTGAAATATCAAAACAAGAGAAATTGACTAGACAAAATAATGCACAGTATTTAAAATTGTTCAGGTAAAACTTGCAAAATTGAAAAAAAAGAAAAAATATTTTCTTCTCACCGGATTCTCACTGATGATGTTTAAAAAAATTTATTGTTAATTGCTTATTTTATTGTGGTGATTTCTTTTATACAAATGTAAATGTTATTCCACGTTGCAGTTTGCGATTTTTGTCCTCATGTACCTGGTATGTTGTTGCCAGGCAACGAGAATGTCAATTTCAAGAATTTGTTCATCATCTCGAACATTCATAGAGATTAATTAATTTATAAAAACTAAAAATACAAATAACATAAATAAAATAAAATAAAATAAAACATGACAAAAGAAAACAAAAAATATATTTTCCAATAAAGCGAAACAAATTTATTTATTGCGTGAGATTAATTAAATATAGTTACAGTAAGGTAAAAAAAATTGATTTTAACTTTCACTCAATTGACAAATACGACAAATTCATTTTAAATTTATTTTCTTCGAAAATGTTGTTTATATTATTCATATTGTTTATTGTTTGTCATTGATTTTTATTATAATTTTGACTGATCACTGTTAATAATCATACTGATGTACAGGTTTTTTATTTGTTTAGATTTATTAAATAATAATGATAATAATAAATATTTTAGTTTTCCATTTATATCTATTTTCAGTAATGAATATTTTACAAATCAAGCACAGTGGTCTGAAATGAATGGCAAATTTGATTTATTATACATACGTGAAGCAAAACTATTTACTTTTTTCATCTACTAATTCATTAATAAATATTAATGAACAACCAAAAAAAAAACAGTCTAATTGATTGTGCAATCAATCAGTCATCATATTTTCATTAATATTTAATTTGAAAATTTTGTTTCAGAATTTTATAATAAACAGATTGTGCAGAAATAGATGCTATCGTTTGCAATTGTGATTTGAATAAATAAAAAGGAAATAATTAATCAATATTTTTGATTATTATATGATAATTTTATTTTTATCAAATTTTCTTCAAGGAAAAACAATAATTGTAGATTAATTTTGTTTTTTTCTTTATTAAAAAAGAACAGATAATTTTCCAGAGATTCATTATTAATTAACTTTTCAAATTGGATTCTCTTCTGCAAATGGAAAGAACAAAATGTTGGAACTTTTACAATGTCCGGCTGTTGTAGTATATTAAATTTTTACAAATTAACAAATTGATTTCCTTTCATGTTTGAAGTGAATGCAAATAAATAAATAAATAAATAAATAAAGTGGAAAATTAAATGAACAAAAATGTTAAATTGAATATATATTGCAGTGCTTTGTTTTGAAATGAAAATTTTTCAATTGAAAAGAAGAAAGATTTAAGCAAAAGGCAAGCTTGTCGATTAAGCGTAGAACAAGTAGACGCTTGTCGACGGCTGCTAGCCGTTTAGCTTGCTATTATCAATTTTTGAATTGGATTATTCAACAACAACCGTTTGTTTTTTTATTTTAAATAAAGAATCCTGAAAAAAATAGGGATACTGTTGTTGATCTTGTTTTTCAAATAATAACAACAAGCATATTTTATTTATTTGTTATATATATATATATATATATATATATATAATTTTTTTTCAAAAATGCGGTGAATAAATAATTGTTGAAATTGTAGAAATGAAAAAGTAATAATAAATTAATTCGTCGCCAACTGCGGATAACAGCACGCAAACAAATATGCGCATACATATACAAACATATACGGCTGACGTTGTCTTCTGCTACGGGGCAGCTTTTAGTCGGCCAGTTGGTAAAAGAATCAATACAAACTTAGAAATGATAAAATACTGCTGCTGTTGCTGCTGCATGATTTGTATCCATTTTGAAAAATTATCTACTGCTATCATCAGTTTTTTTTTTCATATTTATTCATAATTTTATTTGTGAACTTTTTATTGAATAATTGAATAATTATAAGAAAAAAAACCCATACATTTATTTTAACAGTATTTGTATGAAATGAGAACGCTTCAAGTTGTATAATAACTCAATATTTACTTTTTTTCTCTGTTCTCAATGAAAATAAAAGGAGGAATAAAACAAAACATGGATGTCAAATATAACTACCAATTATTATTCAAATTTATATTGTCCAAATAAAATTATAAATAAATTTATGCATATATATATATATATATTTCTTATATTTGTATTGAAGTGTTCAAATAATACAAAGCGAATGACGACATCATGCGCATTGGAGGTTTCGCCTTGGTGAGTAAGCATTATAAAATTGTGACTGATCAATATTTCCGATCACTTTCTCATCATCAAACGAACGCCGTTTTCAGTAATAATATTTTTCTTATTATTATTTTATTTTCATTTTATCCATTATTTAAGCAGCTTTCAATGTATGCATATATATAACATATATATTTTTTTTCTTTTTGGGTAATATCATATCATTCCGGCCGATTTAGATTCCGGGTAATATTCCGGTAGGTAGTTTGATTGTGGTAATATAGTTTTTTCCTGAACGTGTTCAACCGACGGAGATGGAAATGTAACAATATTCTGAAAAATTGAAAGGAAAATTAGAATATCAACAAAATGGAAACGCACTTTTCATGTCAGCATTTTATTAATATACGGAATTGGAAAAACAGAACAAAATATATGTATAAAGCAGAGGATGTAGAAGATAACTGTTATTATCATTATTATTGTTGTTGTTGGTTGATTTGTTCTTCAATTTTTGGTCATAATTCGTCGATGTATTGGACAATGTTCAGCAGATGCAGGACCCGTCCCACGCTTGGCATTCACCGCGTGCCTTAATTCTTGAAAAAAAGATCAAGACAGACAGTGAACACGAAGCGTGTCTATAAGACGGTTTGGAGCATGAAGTTGAATGAACACAGCTTCATCCGAAGAAACAGTTTCTCCACTTCCTTCTGACTTCGTTAATCTGAATACTGACCAGCCGACAGACCGACCGACCGGCAGACCGACCGGTGGCCAAATACCAAGATGAACTGAACTAGCAGCCGACAGGATAGACCAACGGGCCAATCGACCAACGACAACCATCGTCGACAATCTATTGGCAGCCACAGATGCTGTCATTGCCCCCGCAACGCAACCAGCGCCACCATTGTAAGTAACGTTGTTTCCATTGATTTTTTTTCTTTTTGAAATTCTTATTACATTTTTCAACCGTATATTCCCTTCGACCACTCCCTCAAAAAATAAAAACAAAACAGCAACAATAACAACAACAATAACAAAATATTTGTATACAACCAACGTTTTCTTGATACTTGTTATGTTGCCATAATTTCAACCAACGTTTACCATTTTTAGTACACACACACACTTCTTACTGTAATATGCAGCATTGAATAGAATATAAACGATTATTTTTTAAAATAAGAAAAAAAGTAGAACAAAATCAATACTAACATCTCTTCCTGAACAATTGAACCGTTGCAATCCATTCAAATTTGAAATCGATCGAGGAAATATGAAAAAAAACTCAAAAAATACTGTGCTATTGGCTTTTTTGATTTTTTTTTTTTGAAATCTCTCAACCAAGAGACCAATACACAAAAGGTGATGCAGAAAGGCGACAGCTGGCGACATTGACCGGAGAAACATCTGCTCTTTTTGTATCCGAGCAGAACACACGCTAACAATCTGTCCTGCTGCTGCTGCTGCTTCCGCCGCTGCTGTTGCTGTTGTCCAGGGAAGACAATCAATAGTTGTAGCCAAACGGTTGTTGGTGTTCTCGTTCCAATCTCGATCGATTCCAACCGAATCTACTACATTCTAGTCGACAGCAACAATCATGACTTGAACAATAAATAATAATATTTTTCAAAAAAAAAAGCAACAACAACAACAACTTTCTACATGCGTATGTACAGACTACTGGACATTGCTACCAACAAGTATCTATCTACTATTAATATTGCTAATGTTCACACCAATCAAATCTATCGATCGTTTCAGTTCAATTCAAATTCTTACCACAGGCGAACATTCCCACATCACACACAATAACAACAACAACAAACAAACAAACAAAACATTTTCACACACACACTTTGCATTTTTATAATATTATAACTTTTACAAAATCAAACAAAACTATGCTTATTAATTCAATGATGAAACTGATTGTACAGTTTTTTAAATTGACCAATCAACGTCGACACTTCTAATGCCATCTAGAATCAATATTTCTTGCCACCAACAATTGATTATTTTCAATTGAAAACCTTTTTTTTTGCAAAAAATTTTAAAAAAAAACCAACAAATATTCACTTTCAACTATTAATAATCAATTTTTCAAATTAATAAACAATATTTATGAAAAAGGAAGAAATCGAATCTGTCGTCCTCTGCTCATCCAGTAGTTCTAACAATTTGTTCATCATTATTCAACAACATCAGTTCCAATAATGTTCTTCAATCTGCATTTTTGCACAAAAACACAATTCGATCGAAATATTCACACAAAGCAACTGCAAATTGCGTCATTTTATTATCAGAACAAAAACCACAAATTCTGTTTTTAATGTATAAATGAAGTTGTTGTTTTCAAATTAGCAACTCTTGTCCAAAGAGATTGAGAGATGATCAAATTGAACAAACTGCAACAACTCCAATTGCCAATATTATTATGCACAATTGTATGAACTGATCTGACGATCAACATCAAAAAAAGTTGCTTTATTTGCTATTTTTTTTGCTCTTTATCCGCTGTCGCGCAATTGCTGCCCTTGTATGGCACTTTTGCAAATTTCGATCAAAACTGTCGCCAATTTCCCACTTGCAAACTAACAACGCTCAACTTTCAACTTCAAAATTAAAAGCTTCTTACAACTTAATTAATTTTCAAAATGTAATAATGTTATTTATAGTAATTTAAAATAATTACTTACGTCACGTCAATCAATCGTTAATGCACACAAATAAATTATAAATCAAATGTAAAGTCCTCTTTTAATGGTCTTCACTTGTACAATTGTTCCAACTCAGTCTGAATTAGCCTACAACTGACAATTGTTAATAAAAACTATAAATTGCACAATGCTGGCTTCACTCAATTCACGCTTATTAAAAATTAAATCCTCGTCGTTATCCAAAAAAATATATGTAAAACAAGCACAATCTTAACGTAAATCATCAGATCAAAAAAATTCTTTGACGTAAAAAAGCAAAGACAAATATTCCATTCAGTTCACTCAATAGTACATTCACAAATACTTTTTACAGCCAATTGAAATGGTCACCTAGCAGTTCTAATTTAAAAAATTTTGAAAAGATTAAAAAAATAAAAATAAATCATTTTATATTATTCAATAAATACTGTGAAGTTGTGAAGTGATAAATTAAAATTTTCAATAAAAAAAACCAAGTTTTGAATATGAATACTTTGAAAAAGTCTCGTTCATCAAAAATTACCGTATTGATCGCGGCAAATTTCAGAAAAATGAACAAAAATTTTTTGAAAATTGTACTTGATAAAACAATATATTTAAATATTTTACTGCATTTTATTTTATCAAAAAAATTATATAAGACATAAAACTAAATTTATATCGAACGAAACAATTCGAAATATTTAATCTTGACTTACTTTATAAATTACAGTTGAAAAAGATTTTACAAATTACATTGGCAAATTTTTTTTCTTCTAAAAATAATTTGTTATTTAAATTAAAGATATTTTAAAAGTAAAATAAAGTAATATAATTTTGTAAAAAATTTCAATTTATTCCATTAATAACTGATATATGAAATGCATCTTTGAAATAAAAAATTAACAGTAACAATAAGTTTTGGTAAATAAATTTATTGAATGTTCAAATTGATAAAATGTTTATAAAATAATAAAAAAATTAACATATGTTGCTTTAAATAACTTTTTTACAAAAAAATTTTCTGAGCACAAAACGTAATTTACTGTACATTCTACAAAATTAATCTTGATTTTCATTTTCTTCATGTGTTTTCTTTTCTACTAATGTTATGATCTGATTTGCTTCAAGCTGGAGGATTTATTTCTTCACTTAGTTTTCAGCTAAAAATGATCGGTGGCCTTTTCATTTACAACCACAAAGGTGAAGTGCTGGTATCACGCATTTATCGTGATGACATAGGGTACTTGGTTTTCATTGTTTCTTATAAATAAATATTTAAATAAAGAAACAAACAAATATACATATATTTTTGTAATTTCAACTATTTTTTTTATAGACGTAATGCAGTAGACGCTTTTCGAGTCAGCGTTATTCACGCACGACAGCAAGTGCGTTCACCAATCACTATAATTGCACGAACGTCGTTCTTTCACATCAAGCGGGGCAATATATGGATGTGCGCAGTGTCGAAGCAAAACATTAATGCGGCAACGGTTTTCGAATTTTTAACTAAATTTGCCAATACAATGCAATCTTATTTTGGAAAATTAAACGAAGAAAACGTGAAAAACAATTTTGTCTTAATTTACGAGCTCTTGGACGGTAGGATTATTTTTTCTTTATTGTAAAAAAATATTTACATTTTTATTTTTCGATGTTGATATATTGCAGAAGTGTTGGACTATGGTTATCCTCAGAACACAGATCCCGGCGTGCTGAAGACATTCATTACTCAACAAGGAATTCGTTCTGCGGTACTGTATATTATATTTCGTTATTTAATATTTATCATTTTTATATTATGAAAAAAATTGTTTATTGTTTCAGACAAAAGAAGAACAAACGCAGATTACATCGCAAGTTACTGGTCAGATTGGATGGCGCCGCGAAGGTATTAAATATCGACGAAACGAATTATTTTTGGATGTCGTCGAACACGTCAATTTATTGATGTCTCAACAAGGTGAGTGACCTTTTCAATGTTGAAAAAGAAAAACACGATCAGTTGCAATTTATTGGACACTTTAACACTGAGTAAATTTTTATGTTTTTGTTTTGATTTATAATAATATACATCAGCACAATATTGAGCTGTAGAAATCTGTTTATTTTTATTATGGGTTGATTTACGATTTACACCTATCATTATCATCATCGTAACTGAACAGATTTCATGTTCTGTAATCAGTTGACGCATTTTGAAATATTTTCATCATGTTGACACTGGATGGTATTTTAGAATTATACTAATCGATAAGTTTTACGCACAAAATCAATAATTTCAATTGTGATGAACAACTATTTTGAATGATTGGTCAAAATTACATCTTTTTTATATAGATATAGCAGTACGTTATGTGGTAAATATGTTTATTTTATCTTTATTATTATCTTAGTATCTTAGTATAGTTGTTATTTTAATTTAAATGACGACAAAATTGTTTGAATCAAATCTTGATTTCATAGAAATTATAAGAGAACACATTTTACATAAGGAGTCCTGTTGGGGAAAACAGTGTTTTTTAATTAGCATTAATGAATGATGGATTCCATTTAATTGGATGTCGTATTTTTTGGAAAATTGTTACGAAAAATTAAAAATATTTTTTTCCATTTAGGACAAGTATTAAGTTCTCATGTAGCTGGTAAAGTGATGATGAAAAGTTATTTGAGCGGCATGCCGGATTGCAAGTTTGGAATCAACGATAAATTGACAATGGATACGCGCTCCAAACAGGCTATTGAAGACACCACTAAAAAGTTTATTATTTTAGCCGAACTGAGCATATGAAATATTACCCATTTAGCATGCATTGTTTAGTTCTAACATGCGACAGTCGGTTGTTATCGATGATTGCCAATTTCACCAGTGCGTGAAGCTGAGCAAATTTGAGACGGAACATGTGATCAGTTTCATTCCACCTGATGGTGAATTTGAATTGATGAGGTTAGTTATGCAATATTTAACATTCACATATTGTATGCTATCATTGTGTGTATGCAAAGGTACCGTACCACCAAAGACATTCAGCTACCGTTTCGAGTTATTCCTCTTGTTCGAGAAGTTGGCCGCACGAAAATGGAAGTAAAAGTTGTGGTGAAGTCGACGTTCAAACCAATTTTGTTGGCGCAAAAAATTGAAGTTCAAATTTTTATTCATTTTATCAAATTTTCAACTTGAACAATTTGTTTCTGACGTTTATACATTAACAGGTTCGTATTCCAACTCCGCTTAACACAGCTGGCGTACAGTTGATGGTCATGAAGGGAAAAGCGAAATACAAAGCCAGCGAGAATGCAATTGTGTGGAAGTGAGAAATTTATTTGACAACATATACTTTTCTGATTGATTTCATTTCCAATATTCAGGATGAAACGCATGGGTGGTATGAAGGAGTCACAAATCAGCGCTGAAATTGATCTTCTTGCCACTAATGATAAGAAAAAATGGAACAGACCGCCGATATCAATGAATTTTGAAGTTCGCGCACAATAATGTTTATTGGAGTCAATTAAAATTCAACTGCAATAAATCGATGCTGCACATTTTTCAGGTGCCGTTTGCACCATCCGGTCTGAAGGTTCGTTATTTGAAAGTGTTCGAGCCAAAGTTGAACTACAGCGATTCGGATGTGATCAAATGGGTTCGTTACATTGGCCGATCTGGATTGTACGAGACTCGTTGTTAACCACTGGATAACATTGTGACTGATTGAGATATTGAATTGAAAATAGGATTTAAAAAAAAAAGTATTCTTTTATACCCATTCATCGACAATTACCACTTTCTGTTGTCAGAATTATATCATACTACGGCTTGTGTTCTATTTTTTCATTCATCTATCACTATTGCATCTCGGTCTCCTTCTCTTTTGCGATAGTTGCTAACTTTCATTTCTGCTAATTTCTCTAGTAATCGTTGCTGAACTGTGAATCGTTTTAATAAGTGCAATAAAATAACTGAATGAACTGAGATTTCTGTTGGAACTTGTTTAAGTGATTTGAAAGACAAAAACATTATCCCACTGCTTTTATTTCAACTACAACCAAAATGATATATGTGGCACTGATATGTTTAAAATTTCATCCTCACTGAGTGACTAAACTTCACCCATTCCAGGCAACAGGTTGGTAGCGATGAAATTTGTCAAACTTTGCACTTCTGCGTAAGTAATTTTCAATATTCCAAAGTATATAAGCAACGGTTTGTCGACCAATTTCAACTCAGCCATCAAATGCTTTGCGGCAGCATCAAATATAATCTAAAGTAGAGAAAGTCATCATTACAATAACTACAAAATTCGACAAACTGTCCTACATTACTGGAACCAAATATGGTCTGCACGTCCACCACAGGAATCTCATAGGATGTCATGGCTGGGGCACTAGTTGATTTCAGCTAAAAAAGTTTTCACGAGAACACTTATTAAAACGTTATTTTCATCAACAGTATGGATAAAGAAGAAAGCACTCTTCAAAGAAATATAATACTAATCGCGTAAAGCATGAAAAAATAACATTTTTTATATAAAAATGTAACTGCTTACCAAGAGAGAAAATTTTCCATTCTGGGTGATACATAAACGCCGAATTTCAGCAAAATTTGCAATTGCAATCTGCGTATCAACACCATTTAACTTCATGCTTCCCTAATTTCACAACATTAAATTGCATTATCAGAAAATATCATTTGAACATACCATAACTTCTCGAACGTTTTCTCCTTCCATTTTCCAAAGTCTAAAATAACTTTAAAAACAAAGAACAATACAGCGTACTACCTGTACAGTATGAAATAAGCAAGTACAATATTCCTCCAGATCGTCCATAAAGATGAAATTAAGAGTAAAAAGAAAACTGAAATTATGGATATAGTTTTTTTCTAATAAAGTGAACCGTTAGGCAACATATGCGCATCAGCTCACATCAATCTTGAATATCATTAATCCACACTACAACATAATGTGGCCGTTAGGTGAAGTTCTTTTGGTTTCTTTTTTGGTGTTCAATGTTATGAATTACTACGACCTGCTTATACTACGGCATTTCAAATCTCAAGAACTCGACGTGCAACAAACAGTACTTGCACTTTTCTTGTTTATGCGATGCTATGATACAGCGGCAGCAATTGTCGTGAAATGGTAGTTGAAGATTCAAAGAGGACAGATTGATCTTATGCGCCAATGAGACGGCTATTCAGATAAGCCAGGACTTCTGAAATGCCTTTCACAACAGTATCTGCTACGCGCTAAAATACTCTTGTTCTTGCATTTACAACAAATTTAATGCGTTTAACTGTGAACTGTAGCACCATAATGTGAAAAAAACAAACTGGAATAGCCGAAACTTCAGCTGCTATGAAAATTAGAGCTGTTTCTTTGCTTACTGAGCCCATATCCTTGCGTACAAATGAAGTGAGTGTGTTTTGTTAACATTTTTGATGTGGAGTTACGTTCTGAACTTTGGTTCTCTCCGGTGATGAGCATAAAGAATCTGCAGCGATGCAGTTTTAGGCTAATCTTAAATCAACATTCTTACTGAGTAAATATTTAAAAATCATGCTCGTTATTACGTGCGTTATTTCTTAATGCACTTCTTTAAAATTTATTGAAAAATTTCAATTCATTATCACCAACAGGACATTAATCATTAACGAATGTAACCAGCTTAAAATATCAAGTTCCCATTCGGATGTTTTGATAACATAAGTTTTCTTTAACTGATACTTGTTCCTTTAAAATTATTTCAGTATTTTTATTTCTTTGAAAAAATGATTTGCAGGTTTTTTAATGGTCGAAATAGAGATTTGTGTTATGTTTAATTATGGGAAATTGTAACCACAGTTTTGTCATGAATATCATCATGAAAACATGGTGCTTGCATCAAATTTACTTTTCAGTTTACTATAAAAGTCATAATTTTCTGACCAGATCAATGAATGTTCAAAGTATTATATTGGTTAAAAGCGTTCTTTAGAAGTGCTAGGGAAAAATAATATATCATTTGTAATAGCATTTGAACGAAAAATTATATATCAGAATAACAATATATCATATCATATCAGAATATCAGAATTATATATCAGTATAATAATGTTGAATAAAGGAAACGAAATTTATTGCTAATTTTTTGCATTAGAAATTCTTTCAGTTTTAGATGAAATATAGATTTTGAAAGATAGATTAAACGTAATGGTTTTGATTGTGAAAAAGCGGTATATCTGGTGACGCTTTGCGAAAAATGAAATAAAATGCTCACAGATTTTATACCAGATGTAGCGCTGGAAATCTCTTCGTCTTTAAGAAGTTTTCCCTTTAAGAAGTCTTTAAGGCCATTTAAAGTCACAAAAGCAACATTTAATTTATATTATTTTTGTTTATTGTTATACTTTTATTTGTTTATAGTGTTTATTGTTATACCATTATAAATTGTTATGCTTTTCTACCGTTTCTTTCAACACCATGAATTTTGATACTGACTTTTCAAAAATAATTCACATAATCATAGAATAGCTTCGTACAACAACGCCATGTTGCTGATTTTAACGTGGCCACTGCCAATCAGTTTAACAACGACAACAATCAATAAATATCATTGTTTAATATCATTTATTTTGAATAAATATCAAATTCAATAAATCACTAAGCGTTAAAAGAAAGGAACAAAATACAAAAATTCATTCAACAAATTCATCCACAATAACATAAAACAATAATTTTTTACGTGAAGTGATTGATAATTTTCAAAATTCAATACAAAGTTAACAATTAATGATAAGAAATGACGCTGCCATTGGTAAAAATAGAACTGCCATTACAGCAGTGATGAGTAACTGAAAAATTATAATTGAAAATTAACATAAATGAAAACTGTAAATGATGTATTAGTAAACAATTGTCATATTGTAAAAGATATTCAATTAGTGAAACCGACGACGCATGTCGTTGGTTTCCTTGAAAATAGCAGATTGACTGTACTGTTGCTTTCCTCGTGATGCATTACCAACAAATCTGGAATTGTTCTGCGGTATGTTTGGCGGTTTCAACCGATTCGTAAAAGTACCTTTATACACTGCCAGTTCCGCAAGTTGCAGTTTTTTGATTGTATCCTGCCCAGCCTGTGGAATTTCCACCAATGCCATAATTAGCCTTTTGGCTTGTTCAATTCTCCAAGCGGCGATATTTGCATAATCCGTCGCAGAAATATGCACACGCACTAGGTCTGGATTTCCGCGATACAAAACAATTTTACATCCTGTAGCCCCTTGAACTGCTTTCACTGTACTACCACGAGGGCCGATTATTCTCAGTGCGACGTCAAACGGATATCCACTCTTCGGAATAGGCAACATGAAGCATTTGTCTTCCACTTCTCCAGTCGGTGGTGGCGGAGACGGCATATCAGCAAACAATGGAAGCGTGAATGTTTCTTTGATGCAGTGTTGCAAGACATCATGCTCCGTATTTCCAGACTGCTGATTTCGAAGCACTTCAGCCAAGCGTTCATTTTGCATCCATCGCTCATAGAATCTTCCTTTGGAATTCATTTCTGGGCGTAGTCACAAGCTGTTGGTTCGTGACTTCAAACTGTTCAGTAAAATAAACTGATTTTTGATTGGCAAGTGGCCTTGTCTTACTGTACAATTAAATTTTACGTTTTAAAAAGGTTCTTGAAAATCAGTTTTTAATTTCAAAGTTCATTCATAAACGTATTATAAAAAATTGTTTTGCATAGTTAGATTAATGTTAAGTGAATTAACTTTTATCCAGAGATATTTTATGAACTCTATTTTATTTCCACATTTAAATTATTATTTTTATATTGTTCAGTAATAATTCTTGTTTACTGTTGTTAATATTTATTTTTGAGTTGCTTGAGTTTATTTTTTTCTTATTGTAATTCTCACATTAAATTTGAAGCATAATCTGAACGCAATTGGTGTGGTGTACTGCTGCATTTTACGTTTATGAATTAATTGTACAGCTCGAATAATCAATTAAAATGAAATGGAATCGAAGCTCGAAATCAATTCGATCAGCAAATTCTTTTCTAAGTAGAATTGACATCATCTGCTTCTCTTACTTAAAATTGTACAATTTGTTTGTTCATATTTATGTATCATCGACTGCCTTCAAAGCAGGGATTGACCAATAAATGCAAATAATATTGTGCCACGTAAAGGTACGTAAAGTTTGAATATAGCCTGTGATTTATGGTTTTTTAAGGCTTTGAAAAAATTGCTGATTTGGCAAGTTGAAATTTGTAGAAGAAATGAAATATAATATTTCATGAAAATTGAGATCCTTTTTATCACTTTGATTAATTTTTATCTCTGAAGTGAATATTAACATCAATAAAGAAATTCCGTGAGGAAGGTTTGTAAGTTTGAAAATTGCTGCGAGGCATAAATGAAAGTCAGGAACAATTGTTATCGAAATATGTTCCTTATCTTTGCTTGAAAACAATGATCATTACTTTATAAAAATTAATAAAATAATTATGTATGCATTTTTGTTTAACATTTTTTTATTAATTCTTTTTATTTTATTACCATTCAAATCCCATTTTTGTTCCATTTTTTGGCAATATCTCGACGAACACACAGTTAGGAACAGTGCGGATGTGTTTGGCAGTAGTTTTTTTTATTGTTCCTGATTAATTCAAGTCGATGCGAGTTATTTTTGTAAATATAAGGTTTTTTGAAAATTTTAAAATTTTGAGTTGTTATTTTTATGTGTGCTTAATGCTTGTTTGTAAAGCAATTGCGAAACAATGGTACGTACATAACTAACCGGCAAATGTGTTGATTTGAATTTTAAAAATAATACTGATAGAAATATCAGTAAATTTTTAAAAGAAAATAACCATGTTGATGGTTTAAAAGTGAACAGTGATGCTTACTTAATTTATTTTGAATGCTGTATGAAGTCTAAAATGATGTGCTATTAAATTTAGTATCAAGTGGAATAAATACTTTTAGACATGTAAAACTGTGGGCGTGTGGCGCAACGGATAACGCGTCGGTCTACGGAACCGAAGATTGCAGGTTCGAATCCTGCCACGCTCGAGAAGCGTTTACTATTCCAACTTAAACTCATTTTGTTGTTTTAGGCAAATTCAACGAAGATAATGCAAACGCGCTAAAACGATATATAATTGCGGTTAACACTTACAAAGTATAAGCTGCGTACCAGGGCAAAACACATCACCAGGCAAAACACACAACACATGGGATGTTACTTAGCTGAAAACAGCTTTCTCTTTTGTTAAATTCAGAAAGTTTTAACATCAGTTCTTCGTTGTTTGAAAAATTCAGTGGCATGCTAACGTTTGTGCTACGTAAAGTCATCGTATTGTCAAATTTTCATTGTTTCTTCTGATTCAATATTACGTAACAAAGGGTTCTATGAACTAAATGTATTTTCAAACAAATTAAGCTAAGAAGGAAATCATTGTTTTGCAATATGCTATTTATCATTTTATTTAGTATAACGTCTTTTATTTGGAAATATAAAACATTTGCCTTTTTATTTTATATTTTAATACGAATATTTTTTCAAACGCTTAAAGCAAGCGTTTTGGCAATTTCAAGGGTTATTTTGATTAACTATATTATGCTATATTATTAAGCTATTAAGCTATATTTATTAACCAAATTTACTTAAATCAGTAATATATTGCATATTATATAAAAATAAGGTGATTACAGCTAATAATTTCATTCATTTATTATTTTATGCGGTTCCTCAGGTTTTGCGATAAAAACAATGTAATAAATCCCAGTACTTGACAGTGAAATATATTAGATGATCACAATAATAATCCTTCTTTCGATATATTCATTTTAAATTATATACATTTAAAGAACAATCAAAATACAACTGTTCATTCTTAAGAAATGATGCAAATTGATTAAAGATTTATAAATCTTATGACTTGAAATAAAGAAATTTATGATTTATTTTAATCGATAATATACCTTATTTTGTAGCATGAACCCAATTTCCAGATTAAAATATGTTTTTGAAATGGAGAAATTTGATAAAAGTAAAAGTCAATGACTCCCATGTATTCAAAATTGAGGATTTTCTGATTTCTGTAAATTTCAGAAATTTTGATTTTTAAAACTTTTAGCAATTTCCGAAAGTTTGGAATTTTTTTGCTTTTGAGTAGCACAATTTATTTATAAGGAAACAATTTTCAGTTTTCTTTTGTATTTAAAAAAAACAGTCTTTTTTGGAGGTGGTAACTACACCTCTTAATATTGCATTATATTTCAATAAGTTGGTGTTTTTTGATATAGGACTTAATTTTACGGCGATTGATACATTACGAGAAGTCTGATATCAAGCATGCAAAACCTGAAATTTGGTTACGGTTCATTTGAAAAATTGTAACCCAAAATAGAGTGATTTTTATCCTGCGAATTATATATTATTGTCCTGGCCAGATTGCCTACTACAGTATAGTTCTCTTGCATTTTTATTTTCCATTTTAATTGCATGCCTTTTGCACTTATTCAGATAGAAGGTAGTTGTAATTTTGACCATTTATTTTTTTTAGACGTGCTACACAAATTACTTATCCATTTCTTATTTATTTATGCATGTCTTAGAAGTAACAGAAATGAAATAAAGAACATTTCTTATATTCATTCATAATTACCTGCTTTCGGTTTATTTTTAATGTATGTCAGAAAACGCATGCAGCTCACTGTAGTGTGGGAAAAGCATTACCACTAAAGTGTTGAATCTGTTCAAAACAATACCTTAGCTTTCGCCAAATTCTCACAGTCATGTGCATGCATGGTGAGTTTATTGCCATTTATTTATTACTAATATTGTGAAATCGCTGTCGCAGTTATTGTATATAATTGCAGTTGTCTATCATCCATCTGCTACAATTTACATTTGTTATCAGTGATCAGTAGTTATGTTTTAGATAGTTTCTATCATAGAAATATTCTGGTGCGTACTATAGAACAGTGGTTCTTAAAGTGAAGAGGACGACCCACTGGTGAATCACCAGCAAATTCTGGGTGGGTTGCGTGAAACATTAAAATGATGGAGGGATGAGCTTTATCTTCATTAGTAGAGAGAGTTTTATTCAACGAAAATTGTTGGGTGAACAATTAAACTTTGATTCAGTTACGGATGTCCTGAGAATCACTATTTTTGTCTGATTTCTCACAGCACCTCTATGTTGTGGCTACTGGCATATCCACAAAGGCAGACAAATAATTAATCAATTTCTCTGAAATTTCTTTGTTTAAAATTAGTTTCGATCGCAAATGATTAACACAGTTTTGACTATCAGTTTAAAACACATATCCAACTGCTTCAATTACTGATAATATTAAAAGTGCTGTACTTTCTTTTTACTACTTTGTACATGTGTGAAATTGAATTTTCAGCATTATTGGAATTAAATGAAAATTTCGAAATAAGCTGCAATTATCCAACTTCTTGCGTCTGAAGCTAATACGTATTTGTAAGAGCGTCAAAGAAGTCATCACTCAAAACAGTAAACAAGTCCATTGTTTGCATACACCTCATTATGCATTTAAC
This sequence comes from Trichinella pseudospiralis, assembly GCA_001447645.1. Classification (NCBI taxonomy): domain Eukaryota; kingdom Metazoa; phylum Nematoda; class Enoplea; order Trichinellida; family Trichinellidae; genus Trichinella; species Trichinella pseudospiralis. Next base: position 118,933 of record JYDV01000029.1, read on the forward strand.
TAATAAACTTATACATTATAATTAGGTAAAAAATTTATAAAAAATTAAAAAATAAATTATTAAAATTGAAAAATTTTAAATATTAAACTCATATTTTTTATTTAACTCCTTTGACTTTAAAAATATGCATTGCAAGTCGATGAGTTGCAAAAAATTACCACTTTCTACAGTGGGTCGCAGCCCAGAAAAGTTTGATAACTACTGCTACAGAGGATAGTGTCTACTGAATAATAAATTGAAATAAACAGCTTCTTAAAAGATTGTTTAATCAAATTTAATCACTGTCTCGATAACGTGTCAATTTTTATGAGAGGCCTTTCTGCTGATTTGCTTCTAACAAAACATCACCACTGTTATGTTTATTTAAAGTAATAAAATATATGCGCAGTACTCGTATAAGATAAATTTCATGCAAATTTTTGTTCAATCGCAGTAAGATTGTTGAATTCAGTTGCGATGGTTGTTGGCGGGCGGTTTGCGGCGAATGCACAAACCGTGTTTACTCAATGATAACTGACGAAGAATAATAATACAGGTGACTATTTTTTTGTATATCATTACATTATTTATTTAAATTAATTTATCTACATTAGAAAATGCTGAGTAGAAGATGAGAAGAACGTTGAGAAGACAAAGGTAAGTTGGGTAACCATATTTTGTTCAGTTAACTTGTTAATTAGTGCAACTTAATTTAGCAGTTCTTCTGTGTATAATTTGATTAAGTTTGAGCTAAAAGTTATCTAGCATTTAATGCAAATTATCATTAATCAATAAAGTGCAGAAGTGAAGTAGAAAATAAGTAATGTAAGCTAATCTTATTTAAATGAATTTAGTGGTTTTCACACTTGAACGTTTTCCATGCGCCGTGTTTTGTCGAGTTGAGTTTAGGCTTCATTTGTGCATAGCAAAATATTTGAATCATTTGTTGATCATTTTTGAAGCCAATAATAACAATTATTGAATTGTAGCAGCTTTTCTGGCAGTGTTATTTTGTAATGTAATGTGTATGATCGTGAAAGCTATCAAAAGTAGGTCAAGGTCAAAAGGAAGAAAATACTCCAAGTGCTAATGCAAGATTGATTATTCATGATGGCGATTCAAATTCAGAAACTCTTGTCGACCTAGCGGTACGAAAATTAATATTTAAGCAGTCGAACTTGATTAAGTGCACATGACATTTGGCAAGAATTTTCATGCACTTATCCAAAGTTGGGAATTATGCGGCGTAATTGAAAGGGGCAATAAATTTACACTGACTAATAGGTTGATGCGAAAAATGTCCATTTATTTTAAATAAAATAGTCAAAAATATACGTTTGAATTATAGTTTGTGGCACAAGCCTTACTAGATGCTCTTCAATTTCATCTAGGTTTGCCAGCTTTATGTTGTTTTCATGAAAATATGACTGAATTATTACCAGAGCTGCGACAGCTTCTTTGTGAGTAATTATCGTGGTGGTGAATTCATTGTCTGTACTTTTATTTGCGTTAAAGTCAGAATTGTTTTTGCAGATATCTTCAACTATTTCATCAATAGCCAATTTAACACAACATTCCCATCCACAATCACACTCCACATATTCGTCTATATTGGTGATAGGAATTTCTGATGGGAATGTAATCTGGTAATCTGGTTCAGCATCTGCCGTCATGATATGGGCTTTTCGGAAGCAATTTCTAATCGTAACTTCTGTTACTGATTCGCACGTTTGCTTGATCATCAACATTGAAGAAAACACAGTCACTGTGTTTGCAAATTCAGTGCAAATTCCATGACTTAATATTGGAATAGTATGGCAAAGGCAACTCTTTGTCGCAGATGCAACGTGGCTTCCTTGATTTGCCGATTACATAAACGTGTTTCTCAGTACTGTCCATATTGCAGAAAAACATAACTGTCCAATGATCCTTGACAGTTTGGCCAACGCAAACTGAGCTATCCTTTACAGCAAGCGTGTGATTTGGTAAAGCCTTGTAGAAAAGACCTGATTCGTCAACGCTGAAAATATTTTTGGCTTCATAGCATCGCAGTAAAATTGGCAACCCATTTTCGACCATTCGATTTCTGATTCATTGTCTGTGTCTGCTTTTCAACATGAAATTTCAAACAGGCAATTCTTAACTTTTACGCAAAAGTATGAGAACTTCCAGTTCATTGGTCCAGTGATGACGGCACTTTTTGACCTCATTTGCATAAAATACACATCAACTGCTCTGTCCATCATATCGAACTTCGTTTTGCGGAATCTCTGCTTTGATGCATCCAGGTACTTTAGTTGCTGGGCCTGAATTTTTTTCTTCTTCTTAACAATGCGTGGAATGGTCGACAGGCGAATACCATACTGAGTATCCATCTCTTTTCTGGTCTTTTTCTTTGACATCAAGGCGTCCGGCAATTTAGTTTTTAAGCCAATGTTTAGTGCTTTCAGCTTCCTCGATGAAGGAACTCTTTTAGTCGGTTGACTCATCATTGAAACAGATCTTACGTCAGTTAAAGCAACTTATAGTGAAGCGCAGTCAGCGACTAGAATTCTGAAAGCCACTTACCTTGAGTTAGAATCGTTGTCTGCTAATGTTATGCTGACTTTATCTAGAGAACAATGAATCTAAGTAGAGAAATTTACAGATACAGCATTAAATGAAAATTAGGTGAGATACCATACCGTAGAAAAAGATAAGAATCACGGATGATACTAAAATTAGGTCAACATTTGCATTAAAAAGTTTACAAAAATACGTTACCATTGTTAACAATAAAGCAAAAAAATATGTAGTCAAGAAATAAGCGTTGCTTCTGGTCAGTTTGAGAGAAATTTCAATAAATGAGAAAAATATATGAGAGGCAATTGCTTAACTCTAGTCACAGATATTACAGCAGCAACTGACAAAAATATTTTATCTCCAATTCTAGGAAGGTATGAAAAAGAACAGCGGTTATGATTTTAGAATTCAGCCAAAACATAAGAGAAAGTTTTCAAGTGGACTATCAGACATCGCGCCACCACTCTAAAGTTAATTTGCAAAACGCTTTGTCAATCAAGTGTTCACTTAATGAACGAAAACTTAGAGAGCACTTAACTGTAGCAACATTCCATTATTTTTTTTTATATTTAGCACATCAATTCTTGGCTGCTATATGTATAAAAATATTTTATCACATTTATATTTTGATATACTATTATGTTTTTATTAAACAATAAATTCAGCAAAAACTGATTTTTTTTTCAGTTCTAATTGTTCATTAACAGTTTTATATGCATTGTGCCTGTCTATTTTTAAAGCACATATTAATTAAGCTGGATCAATACTCTGTTTCCACATATATATAGAACATAGTTATACTCTTACGGTATGATATTCATACTTCATGAAAAACACATTTACTGTTTATTGTATACATTCCGCTGTTCTCTACAAAAAGAGCAGATTAGGCAATATAATGTCAAACAGCGACTTTCACTATGAATCCTTTTGGCTAACTTAGTCTTTGTTTGAATTACTTAAAAGCGGATGAATACATAGCACGGTACAGCTGTTTGCCCTTGATCAATATCCATCAGAAACTGTGCGTGAGCAGTTTTGTTAATTAGCACTGAAATGTTTTTTGTATTTTTGTTTTGTGGAAAAAATTTTAATTCATTTGGTATGCAAAAGTATTTAGTTGCGCTGTATTTGTATTCAAAACTTAATACAACAAATCAGAATTTTACTTTATAATATTTATTAAACATATAATATTGAATAAATGAGTGAGAATAAATGTAAATATTGAATAAAGCGATGAGTGAGTTTATTAGTCTGGAAGATGATTTTCTTCATGCCAAGTAATCATTAAAGTGCTGTCGTCATCTTCATCAATAGCTGAACTTTCTTTTTCCATCATTGGTTTAATTTCATCCACACATAAATTTGACTTCTTTCTGTTGTAATGTTGGCGAATTGTTCTCAACAATGCCTTGAATGCAATCCACTGCATATATATTGCCATAGACAAAGCTAAGCAACTACCAATAACAGCTACTGTTGTTATGAAAAAGCCAAGTCTGGGACTTTCAATCATTGCATAGCAATTATGCTTTACAGTGATATTGTTGTTCAACGCAGCACATGGAAAATAATGGATCCTATAAAATGATACTGAATTAAATAGAAATCATCGCAAGTATAATGTTATTACAAGAAAAACCAATGCAGAGCTGACAACAAAGAATGCTCTTGCATGTACATGGTGGCCACTGTTCAGTTTAGCTGTTGCATAAAAACTAAAGTGCAATTTTTATGCAGCAGAGTAAATTAATTTTGCTTTAAAAGATTTTAAAGAAAGAAAGTTTAAATTCAGAATTTTAAAACATAAATTTTGAACACTTTAAAACTAAATATCATAGCTATATTAATGATAATTACTGTTTGAACAATAATACTATCCATAATTCTTTCTGGTTTTTCAATATAATGGTTTTATTTTGCATTGGTTCAAAGCTGTTTTTTATAAATCAGTTAAAATTATAACTTTTCCCAAACTGATAGCAATATCAGATGAAAGCAGCTAGTTGACAGTTGCATTCTTTCCATGTTAGTTTTTGATTATTTTCCATACTTTGACGATTTCTAAGTCTTTGGGTTTAACAGTTGAAAATGTTAATTGCGATTTGTTCACGTATTCTATGAATATTTTATGAATATTGATGAGTTCTTCAAATTAGTGCTTTTTAAGATAATTATCTAAAAGACAATGATATTGTTAATTGAAAGAATAGTTTTAGTAGTTGTTTAAGCTAATCTTCATGCAAAGTTTTATTCATGTGCTGTACGGCATTATAATTATTTCTGATTATTTTCATTTTTTATAAATATATGGGCAAACCAAATGTAAACGACAAATCAATGATGAAATTAATTAAATGGCACTATGAAAAAAACGCAGAATTAGTTGGAGATTCCATTCCCATTGCCCATCAACAACGGACGCCAAAGCTTGCCCTACCACTGGATTTACATCATCAAAAGCACTAAGCCACGATTGAAGCCAGATTACAGAAACTAAAAAAATACTCATAGCACCCGTTTGCCTGCAATCACAGAAGTTGCTTGTGCAGTAGGAGTTTAAAATATTAGCCATGGATTTTGATTTCTTTGAAACCAAAGTGGTTTTCTGTGATGCAGGTCTTCCCTAAATTGTGAGCAGAAATTAATACAATATCAAATTCAAGATACCTTGAATTCTGATAAATACAGATGTGATATCGTGCTATTTATGAATGAGTCTATGCACCTAGTGCATTCATCTCACAATGTTAATGGGAAACACGCCAGAAGCACGATGTCTGAACCAGGTGACTGAGTCTGGACTGAAGTTCCAAATTTATCAAGAATTGGGTAGGGCCATGCTAGGTGCTGAAATGACTAGACGGTTGCACATATCGCGTCCAGCAGTGCTGATGGTAGAAAAAGTGTTTGTTCATTTCGATCACCTAAAAATAAAAAACACGCATCAACTGATGACACAGCTAAACAGAGATTGGGCGGCAAATGCAGATGCCGCTGATAAACAATCAGATATACCAGAGCAGAGTGCAAATGGCAATCGCCTTTTCGGCGGTCGACACTAAATATACGGTATTAGCTGAAAGTGTCCGTGGCGTATAATGTAGCTTTATTCAGTTAAAAGGGCACTACTAGAACAGGCAGTTAGAGACTGATAAACAAGGCGCCGTGCGCGCGCAGACAGGAAAAATGAGTTAGCTATCGAATTAGGGATTACGGTATAAGGATAGGACTATTAGAATCAAGTTTGATATAGTAAAGTTACAGTAATATTTTCGTTGGCGTATTAACAACTACCACANAAACTGATAGCAATATCAGATGAAAGCAGCTAGTTGACAGTTGCATTCTTTCCATGTTAGTTTTTGATTATTTTCCATACTTTGACGATTTCTAAGTCTTTGGGTTTTACAGTTGAAAACGTTAATTGCGATTTGTTCACGTATTCTATGAATATTGATGAGTTCTTCAAATTAGTGCTTTTTAAGATAATTATCTAAAAGACAATGATATTGTTAATTGAAAGAATAATTTTAGTACTTGGTTAATCTAATCTTTATGCAAATTTCCACTTGTGTGCTATAAGTCACTCATGTTTGCTTAGTTGCCCAGGTTGTTGACGGTCAGTGTGTGACTTTGTATAATAACGTTTTGGAAGATTTCAAACGTAGAATAACATAAGAAAAGGTTTTCCATACTTTACTTGTACCTTATTTATTTCATTTAATTCATCTACATTTAGAAAGCCCTCAAAAAAGTGACCGTAAACGATGAAAAGCCATCGGTAACTTTAATAATTATAGTCTGTTGTGTTAGGTTGTTAATTAGACAAACTTTTGTAAGGAACTCTTGAGTCTACCATTTATTAAAATATTGGCAATAAATTCATGAGCATTCCATTGTTATGTTTATTGATTAATGTTGTTTATTATACGTAGAAAATAAGTTTCAATAGGAATTCATATGGCACCGTTGTTGATGCAGATATGAGAGTTCACAATGACGTAGTGTAAGATTGAGTGCTATGATATCCAAAAATGGAAAGCGTAGTTCTGAGGTAATTGAAGTTATTGTCAAGTAATGTTTTTTGTACCAGAATCATTACGCAATACGCATTGCTGTGATCATGTAATGAGTTCATTTTTTATTGCACCTTATTTTAGATTAGGAGTTCGAATATAAAAATAGACATTTAATTCATAATAAATATTAAGCAGTAGACATTCATCCTGAACATAATTATTTCTTATAAAGCTTTATTTTGTTATATTTAAAACATAATTTTTTCATCTTGATTTTGCTACAAAATTTATTCTTTAATGGAACTGCTCAGAACGCGAACGCAACGCCTTCAGTTACCTGAAGCAGCTTTTAATGACAGCATTTACAGCTCTGATCACTAAATTAAAAACAAATTAATATTGCATCGAAGTAGAGTATCAAACTTTGTTTTATTATTGACAGGTAGATGTTTACATTGATGAATGGCGTTGTTATGAAGAGTTTCATCAGAAACTGACTGGTAGTTGTGGAGTAAATGATCTCTAAACAGGGCGCATTTCCTATTTTGAGATGTAATAATATTGTATTAGAGGAAACATTTACATTGATGAATGGTAGTTTATGCAGTGTTTCATCAGAATCCGTAAAGTAGTTGTGGAATAAAGAGCTTCTAAAGTTGGGACATTGCTTATTTAAGCAAATTTANATCAAAAGCACTAAGCCACGATTGAAGCCAGATTACAGAAACTAAAAAAATACTCATAGCACCCGTTTGCCTGCAATCACAGAAGTTGCTTGTGCAGTAGGAGCTTAAAATATTAGCCATGGATTTTGATTTCTTTGAAACCAAAGTGGTTTTCTGTGATGCAGGTCTTCCCTAAATTGTGAGCAGAAATTAATACGAGAACAAATTTAAGCTACCTTGAATTCTGATAAATACAGATGTGATATCGTGTTATTTATTAATGAGTCTATGCACCTTGTGTATTCATCTCACAATGTCAATGGGAAACACGCCAGAAACATGATGTCTGAACCAGGTGACTGAGTCTGGACTGCAGTTCCAAATTTAGTAAGAATTGGGAAGGACCATGCTAGGTGCTGAAATGACTAGACGGTTGCACATATCGCGTCCAGCAGTGCTGAAGGCAGAAAAAGTGTTTGTTCATTTTGATCACCGAAAAATAAAAAAAACGCATTAACTGATTACACAGTGAAACAGAGATTGGGCTGCAAATGCAGATGCCGCTGATAAACAATCAGATATACCAGAGCAGAGTGCAAATGACAATCGCCTTTTCGGCGGTCGACACTAAATATACGGTATTAGCTGAAAGTGTCCGTGGCGTATAATGTAGCTTTATTCAGTTAAAAGGGCAGTACTAGAACAGGCAGTTAGAGACTGATAAACAAGGCGCCGTGCGCGCGCAGACAGGAAAAATGAGTTAGCTATCGAATTAGGGATTACGGTATAAGGATAGGACTATTAGAATCAAGTTTGATATAGTAAAGTTACAGTAATATTTTCGTTGGCGTATTAACAACTACCACACAGAATAATTACAACAGTGTCAGAGAAGTAAAATGGATTTGTTAACTTATAGTGGGTCTGGGAAAGAATTAGTTATCTCTGACTTCTCAGAGGCAATGAAGGTGCAGCTTCCTGACAAAGAATCCACAGCATCACAGATGAACAACGCATACTGATATACGCAACCACTTTATATACATATTTAATATACTGTACCAACGTGTGGAAATATTTAAACATCTGTATAGGTATGCAAAATACATTGCGTGAGCTAATGATTTGGCTCTTTTGTGAAAAACAGTGAAAAAGTTTTTTTTTCAAATTTAGACTTTTTGATTGACAAACTTTTACATTTGTAAATCGTAGTGCTTTGCAGTGTATTATCAGAAGCGTCCCAGAAGTTGTATAGTAAATGGCCTCTCAATTGGCTTATTGCTTATGATAATACGTTGAAACGCCCTTGGAACATGCCACTTTTCAAGAAAATCACAAGAAGTACGCAATCAGGAACGGTGAGGATAAGTTTCATTTTGCTTGCTAATCATTTTTGATCGATTCAAATCAATTCAAATGAATTTTGTCAAACCATCTTTCTCAAAAGATCTGAAATTCGGTGGGCTATAGAGTTTACTATTTTGCATGTAAAACGGTGAAACGGTAAAAAACGTTTTCTCAGAATCTTTTTCTTGTTATATTTTGCTGAAGATTAGACAGTGAAACTGAATTATAGGCAGATATATAAATTTTTTTGTAACTACTGAAAGATATATTTATACATCCTGTTTGAATTATCTTCTTAAAATCACACTTTTTTAAAAAGAACCTAAAAATCTATTATTTCTGGGAAAAGCTACTGAGTGATGTTAAATTTATTGAATTACTATATTTAAATTTGCATTTTAATGTGAACATTTATCAGCTTATTGTTCAAAATAAATGTTGACAGTATTTGTAACAAATAAATCTTGAAAAGCAACAACCATACTGTATAATAGTATATATTTTAACCAATCGTATTGTTGAAGGTAACGAACGGCTCTGCTTCGTTGTTTACCAGTATTCGAAATTTGTCTACTTTTAACTTTTTTGAAATAAGGTAAGTGCGAATTCAAAATTTTCCTGCGTTTCATGTTTATCAATTCAAGTGATTCCAGTAACCAGAATTGATTATAACTTTTAGGTAAGCAATTTAGATATCTCCTACGTGCAATTTAGCTTTTTTGAGCTTATTTCATCCCAGATTGCTTTATTACTTTATTATCTGAGAATTGATAATGCACTATTGGAAGTTAAATGAAAATTATTTTATAAGCTAGTTGACCTTTTGTTTGCTTCTTTGTTTACTACTTTTTTATTGTTTTTGATGCAAAACATTTGTCATTAGAATAATTAGCCTCTATTTTTATGCAACACTAAACGAATTCTTAAATAATGCTGACACTGTTTAATGGTAAACATTTCAAATCTTCAAATCACAATGTTCAGTAATGAAACTCATTGTTTCTATGTGTCAAAGTGAATGAAACAAGGCGTAAATATGCTCTAAGCTCTACATTGAATGATGATCATGAAAAATAAACGCACTTACTCTACGCTCACAAATTTCATATGATAATGGTAATTAAATTCATATGATAATGATCAGGATAAAGGGAAAATTTTGTTTTTTGCTGTTGATTTGTGATATTTTGTTGAATTTGGTAAAATGATGTGTAGTTCTCTTTTACAATGAAAGATGCTTAATTTCCACTAACCAATATGTCACGAATTAATATTTTTGCTGATAAAATAAAGTACTGACTGATCAGATTTAAAAGTTTCAGAGATTTTGATGAAGCAAGTTTAGTTGGAAAAATTTTGGGTTTTCATTCTCATGCAAAAAGTGAATGATTGTTTGCGCTGAAATTTCAAATTTTTTGTTTCTTAATCTTCACAACTTTAAAAAGTGCTAAATTGATAATTTGAATAAAAGCAGCATTTCTTTATCAGTTTGGAAAAAGTGAGTATTTTCAGCGCAGATGCAATGATGTTTCTAATGTTAGAGTTGGATGTTAACAATGAATGAATTGTTCGTTCGTTTAGGTGAATAACGTCACTTAACAGGAAGTATTATTCTACAACAGTTGTAAACAAAATGTCCAATTTGAACGATAGCAATGCTTCAACAGAAGAAAATGTAAATGCTGTGGTGGGAGTTGGGGGCGACAGTTGTCGTCGCTCTCGTGGTAACGCTAGTGCTGTGTATGCAATGGTTCGCAGATTGACTGACCCTATCAACGGCTATTATCCGAATGGGGTGTCACCGAAGCAAGTGTTAGATTCGTTGAATATTTTAAGAGAAAATGATAACAAACTAACTCGAAAGCAAGTTCAATTGGAGTTGTCACGAGGCGTCAACGCTGGCCGTTACGTGCATCTGGGACCTGGTGTTTACAAGACGGCGCAAATCGAGAAAAGTGAGCAAGCAACCCCACCAACTGGTGAGTGTGAGATCTGGTTCTGTTGTGAATACAAAAACGATATGAAAGAAGTTAGTCTATTCTGTTCAGTGGGCATTTCCAGATTGACATCATTGGGTGTGCTAGAATTGCTACTGAGCATGCGCGTGCTTTTTCTTTTTTGCAGCTGATTTTAATTTTGTATTATACAGTCGCTTTCTCAATGCAAATTTTAAATAATTATTTTCTTGTTCTTGTATGCTCACAGCTGGGAAAGAAGAAGCGTCATCAGGTGTTTCAGAAGAAGCGAGTAAAGCAAAAGAGAACGTAGTAGTATCACCGACAATACCGCTGGTTACTTCACAGAATTTGGAAAAAGATGAGTAAGTTGGACATATGGGAATATTTATGAAATTTCCCAATACAGCTATGAATAATATACGTGATGCAGATTCGGCTTGCCGACGCTTCGTTATGATCCAGTATTGGTGGAGGCCGCAAAAACGGACGTCAAAGCTTGGTCAGTGGTTCAAGTGCGCCAGTTCATCGAAAAGCTCGGCTTCACAAAAGAGGCCGCACGTTTTGAACGTGAAGTCATCGACGGCTGTGCATTATTGTTGCTGGGAAAAGACGACTATTTGCATAATTTACAGCTAAATTTTGGTCCAGCTTTGAAAATATATAGGAGAATTTGCACCTTGCGTGCAATGATCTCTGGGAATCCTTGATGGTCATTCCTTGGACTAGACACAGCAGAGATCAGCACACCGCACAGTATTCTAAAGTGAAAAAATTTAATGATTTTGATTTCAATTAAAAGAAAAAGAAAAAAGCACCACCCTGATAAAATATACTGTTTTTATGGACGTATTTTTCAAAGTGATGATTTTATAAAATTTACCATCTTAAATTAAATTAAAAAATTGCACAGCATGTTATAGAAGTGAGAAAACATTTTTTGAATAAAAAATAGTCCTTAACAGTAAACTGTGTAAAACAAAGAAGACAGTATAAAAATTAGCAAGTTTCATCACTGTGTTTTATTTTTGTTAAGAAAATGAAAAATTCTTCAATTACAGAATAACATTACACACAGATAACAATACCACAGAATAACAGAAATATGTATTAATTTTTTAATTATTTTTATTAATGTTAGGAAGAAATTTAAAAATAATAGAAATTTTTTTGAAAAAATGATGAAATGTATAAACTTGATTTTCAATTTCAGTAGAAATTGAAAATTGCTGCTTTCCTAGAGGCAAAAGGAAAGGCTATCGACTCTGCCCTGTCTTGCGATGTTTCAGACGACGTCTCTGTTGGTAAAGTGAGAAAAAGCAAAGCAAAAAAATAATTGGAATTCTTTTAGTGTTCAGTTTTCACATTGCTAAATGCTACTATGATGGAAAGCTCCATTGACAACACCCCAGTAATTGTGGAATACATGGCCTCTAAATTTGCAGCAAGACTTTGTTAAAACCTCAAAAAGCTGCCTAATAGTATCTCTCTTTCTGCAGCTGATACATTTTTGACATCTCAGGCGATAGTTTTTTCTAATTTATGTGTTTTCTAACGATCAATTGAATTAAATTTGTGAAATTATGGCCGTTGAATATTCATTGAAACCTACGAATCAGAAAGCATAGACTCCGAGTCTTTTCTCTAATGGAATGGACTGCCCATTAACATCTTTCATACTCATTAAGCTTCTGATTGAAGCCAAATAGGTGGCTACTGTTAATTTAATTTCGCTATTGATCAGTGATGAAATCCCGCTTTGCATAAGAAATACAAAATCTATTGGCCAGGGGTCAAAGATAACTACAAATGCAAGGAAATTAAATTAATTGCTCATTCATGTAAAATTAATCTGTTCATGATGGGTATTTTTTTCATTTTATAGAGTTGGTCACCGGTAAGCTTATTCGCATAGCTCACTGCATAGCTTATTCCATTCTTATCAAACAGTCAGGCGTTTCGTCAAATAATGCGATGACAATTACAAGAAATAGTGTTCCATTTAAAGATTTCTCGAGAAATATGCAAGTAGTGAGGGCGGCAATACTCTCATTGTATTTGGAAAAATGTTCTGAATCTGAATGATGATGATTATGAATCTGTATGTTATTCATTTTCAAAGAAAAAGGTTTCTTTCAAAAATTTCGAACTTTTCTGAACTATACACTTGCTTGTTTTGATAAAAACGGCAAACGTTTTTTTTCAAAATTTGGACGATTTTTGATCGCTATACTTTTATATTGATAAATTATATTGTTTTGGAGAATTTGACCCCAAACCCCCCAGTAGTTGTGTTATAAATTGCCTTCAAATTTGGCGTATCGCCTATCTTAATACATTGGGAAGTTGTCCATCAGTAATGCTCTTTTAACCGAACATTGAGTCTTTGCTTTTTTGAGTAGCAAACATTTCATAGAATGGGATGCAAATTAATATCCATCTTACTCATTAATCTTCCCATTTATAACACATTTGTGACTACTTTAATTTAATTACGCTATTTATCAAGGACGAAATCCCGTTTTGCATAAGGAGGCGAAAATCTATTAGCTAGGGGTCAGAGATAATTTCAAATACTAGGAAATTATATAAATTGCCCATTCATGTCAAATTAATCTGCTCATGTTGGGTATTTTTTACATTCCGTAGAGTCAGCTACCGGTAAGTACACTATACCTTGTTCCATTCTTCTCAAAAAGTAAGGCATTTTGTAAAATTATTCGTTCATAATTACAAGAAATAGTGTTCCCTTTAAAGGAAAGTAAACTTTCACTAGCCCCTAATCGATGAATTTTTGAGAAAATAGATAAAATTCCCGGTAATTTTTTGAGAAAAAAGTTTTTTAAAAAACTTTTGAAATTTTGTGAGCTATATACACCTGCTTGTTTTGAGAAAAATGTCTAAAAGCTTGTCTAAAATGTCTAAAATTGTCTAAAATGTCTTCTACGATTTGAACGGTTTTTGATTGCTATACTTTTCAATTAATAAATGGTGTTTTGGAGAATTAGAACCAAAACTACACAGTGGTTGTAACATAAATTACCTTTAAAGTTCGAATTGCCTATGTAAATACACATGAAGCTGTTCTGTTTTTTCAAGTTTTTTCGAGAAATATAAAACATGCGAGAGAGGGATTACTCTTATTTTATCTGGGAAATGTTCCGAATCGATTAATAACCATGTTATTCGTTTTTGAAAGAAAAAAGCTTTTCACGAATATTTCGAATTTTTCTGAATTATAGAATCGTTTGATTTGCGAAAAACGGCAAACGTTTTTTTTCAAAATTTGGACGGTTTTTGATTGCTATACTTTTATATTGATAAATTATTGTGTTATTAGAATTTGACCCCAAACCGCCCAGTACTTATGTTATAAATTGCCTTTAAATTTGGTGTCGCCAATGTTAATACACAGCAAGCTTCTCAGTTTTTTCAAGATTTCTCAAGAAATATACAACTTGGGTGAGCGGAAATACTATTATAACTCATTATATTTTGAATTTTTGCAAACTATACATTCACTTGTTTTACGAAAAACACCGAAAAATTTTTCTTCACAATTTTGATTATTTCTGATTGCTATATCTTTATATTGATAAATTGCTGTTTTTGGTAAGTTTGAGACCAACCTGCCGAGCAGTTGCAGAATAAATTGCCTTTACATTTCGCATTGCTTATCTTAATTTACCTGAAGCTGTTCAGTTATTTAAAGATTTTTCGAGAAATATGCAACTATGGAGGGCAGGGTTACTCTCAATGTATTTGGCAAATTGTTGCAAAGCCAATAATACCCATTTTACCTATTTTTGAAGAAAATGGCTTTTCTCGAAAATCTCAAAATTTTCTGAACTATATAGACTTGTTTATTTCAAGAAAAATGGTAAAAATTGTTTTTTCAAAATTTAACTTTTTTTGATTGCTATATCTTTATATTGATAAATTATTGTGTTTTGAAAGTTTTAGCAAAACAATTCAGTTGTTGTAGAATAAAAGCAAGACAGAGACATAGAATAAAGGCATTTGACATTTGTATAACAAACGGACTGGCGTATTGTATGCAAGCTCCGTTACAGTCTAAAATTTGTACAATGTTTATCTGCATATTGAGTAAACAAAAATTTTCAATGTGTAAAGTTTCTGTAGTGCGTAAATGATAATCAGGAACAATTGATATTTAAATAAGTATTTCATTTTGGTGAATCATATTAATGATTCTGTTTAAAAAATTTTTATATTAAATCATTATGCACATAATACAAAATTTTATTTTTTATTTCTTTTTATTTTGGTANACATTTTACCAAATTTCAAAATACGTCACGTGCGTTCTTGGAATTTTGTTGTTTGAATATTTTTTCTTCCTTTTTATAGGTAATTTTTATATAATTTATAAATTTTTCTTATCATCAATTTTGATTACTGCTTCTTTGTGTAATATTTTTTCTTCTCTTTTATTTCATTCCTTTCTCAATTAGGAACTTTGGATCAATAATCAATAATAAAATTTTTTTCACAATTTGGACGTTTTTTGATTGCTATATCTGTATATTGATAAAAGAGAGTGTGTTGGGGAATTTTACCATATATTGCCCAGTAGTTCTGGAATAAATTACCTTTAAACTGGCATTGCCTATGTTAATGCATGGCAATCCGTCCAGTTTTTTATAGATATCTCGGATTGTGCGCAACGAGGAGACCTCGGGATACCTTCATTGTACTCCACGCACCTTTTCCGATCGATTAATACCCATTATGTCTAATTTTGAAGAATCAATTTTCCCTTGAAAATTCTGAAATTAGCGGAACCATAGACTAGCGTGTTTTGGGAAAAATGGCGAAAATTTCTTTTACATCATTTGGATTTTCTTTGATTGCTATACTTTTATATTGATAAATAATAGCATTTTGAAGAGTTCACTCCAAACTGCACAGAAGATTGGGAATAAACGCCCTCTAAATTTGGTGCATTGCCTATCTTAATACATTGCGAAGTTGCCCATTAGTAATTCTCTTTCAACTGAACTTTGAGTCTTTTTTTTGTTACATAGCACACATTTCATGAAATGGGGTCCCTATTAACATCTTTTCCTCATTAAGCTTCTCATTGATACCAAATATATAGCTAGCTTAATTTCATTTCATTTCGCTATTTACGAATAATGAATCCCCGCTTTGCATAAAGGAGTACAAAATGTATTAGTCAGGGGTCAGAGGTATTTAAAAATGCAAGGAAATGAAATGAATTGCCATTTATGGCAAGTTAATCTACTCATGCTGAATATTTTTTTCATTCTTCAGATTTATGCACTGGTAAGTACAGCAAACCTAATTCTATTGTTCTCAAAAAGTTGGGCGTTTTGTAAAATAATTCGATCATAATTACAAGGAATAGTGTTCTATTTATAGGGATGTAAATTTCAAATAGGCCGCAATCGATGACTTTTTGAGAAATTGGATAAAATCCCCGGTTTGGGGGTTTGACATTCCCAAAGCAGAAGGACCGCGGCATATTGCAAGCAAGTTCCATTTAAATCTGATAATTTTGGATAATCCTTATCTGTATATATCTTAATTAATCAAGACACTGAGTAAAAAAAAATTTTAAGTTTAAGTTTCTGTAGGGCGTAAATGATATTCAGGCACAATTGTTATTTAAATAGGTTTTTCATTTTGCCGAAAAATAATGATGATTTTGTTGAAAAAATTACTAAAATACGTTGTTAGGCACATTTCTTAAAGTTTTCCTTTTTCCTTCTTCTTATTTTGCTTTCCTTAAAATTCTATCTTATTTTCCACTTTTTTACTTTTTCCTGAAGAAATATGCTGTCAGGAACGGTGCGGATAAGTTTTTTGCGATTCGGTGATAATTCCTAATCGATATAAATCAATTTCCTTAATTTTTGGAGAAAAAAAGTTTTCTCAAAAATTTCAAAATTTCAACTGCTATAAGACTTGCGTGTTTTGCGGAAAAATGGTGAAAATTTCATTTTTCACAATTTGAACATTTTTTGATTGTCATACTTTTATATTGATAAATAATAGCATTTTGGAGAGTTTCGATACATACTGCCCAGAAGATTTGGAATAAACGCCCTCTTAATTTTTATGCATTGCCTATCTTAATACATTGCGAAGTTGCCCATCAGTAATTCTCTTCCAACCGAACTTTGAGTCTTTTTTGTTACATAGCAGACATTTCATGAAATGGTGTCCCATGACCATCTTTTTCCTCATTTAGCTTCCCATTGATAGCAAATTTATAGCTAGTTCAATTTAATTTAATTTCTCTATTTACTTTGCTGTGTCCTTTCGTTTCTATTGTAAGGCTCATGCAAATATTCAATTCTTCCCTTATCTTTATTCAGTTGCAGTGATTTATGGTGAGCAGTGTGTATGGTATGTTTGCAACTGTATTTTCTCGAATATGAATCAACAATAATGGTATAACAAGAAAGTTTGTTCTTTCCGTACCTCAGTATTTTTTCTTTTAGATATTTCATCTTCCTTTATTAACGATTATGAAGAGATGATGGACACAACGAAGAGAATTACTCGTTTGTTTGATAAATACCATAAATTTTGTAGTTTGGGCGGTGGTTGTATGTTCTCAAGTGATCGTGCCTNAAAGCAACAACCATTTTTACGCATTTTGCTGATTTGCTACAAAATTAATTAATGAAATATTTTTATATTTTAATAGTACGTGTCTATTTCAGTTATAAAAAAAATTCCCAGGTTCTAGAGATTCTCAGGCCGTGAGATACATAGGTTGAAATAAAGTACAAATTTAAATATTGAACTCCCAATACATTTTCCCACGTATATTCATCACTTATGATCGTTTTGCTTCGTTCTACATTTAATTCAACAATAGGAGCATGGCGCGAAGTAACCAAGCTGTTAATAATGGCAGAATCGCAAAACTAATTATTTTATGCGCATAAAAAAACATGATGCTTTAAAGCTACATTGGGCATGAAAGGGTTAATTTAATTTCGCTATTTAGCAATAAGGAAATGACGCTTTGCATAAGGAGTGGGAAACTTATTAGCCGGGGGTCATACTTAATCACAAATGCAAGGAAATTAAATGTATTGCTCATTCATGTCAAAGTTATCTGTTCATGTTGGGTATTTTTTTGATTCTTTAAAGTTATCCACAAGTAAGTACAGTATACCTTATTCTTTTATTCTGAAAATGTTAGCCGTTTTGTAAAATAATTTTATCATACGTACAAGCTGTAGTATTTGTTTTGAAAGTATGTAAATTTCCTATATCCCGCAATCGATGATATTTTGAGAAATTTAATAAAACTCGCGCATTAGGCATTTGACATTTGTATAACAAAAGGACTGGCGTATGGTATGCAAGCTCCGTCACAGTCTGAAAATTTGCACAATGCTTATCTGCATATATAGTAATTAATCAAAACATTCAGTAAACAAAAATTTCAATGTTTAAAGTTTCTGTAGTGCGTAAATGATAATCAGGAACAATTGATATTTAATTAAGTATTTTATTTTGACGAATAATATTAATGATGGTGTTTAAAAAATTTTTTATATTGCATCATTATGCACATAAACAAAATTTTAGTTTTTATTGCTTTTTATTTTGGTAACCTTAAAATCCTATGTTAGTTTTCACTTTTTTTCTTATATCTCAAGAAATAGGCTGTCAGGAACAGTGGGGATAAGTTTGCTGCAGCTTAGAGAAAATTCGTGATTGATATAAATCAATTCCTTTAATTTTTGGAGAAAAAAATTTTTCTCGAAAATTTCAAAATTTTCTGAACTATAGACTAGCTGGTTTTGCAAAAAATGGCGAAAAATTTATTTTCAAAATTTCGACGTTTTTTCATGGTTATATCTTTATATTAAAAATATATTGCGTTGTTGAAAGTTTCACGGAAACCAATCCTGTACTTGTGGAATAAATGCCCTCCAAATTTCGCTTTGCCTATGTTAATGCACAGCGAAGTTGTCAGTTTTTTCCATCTATCTCAAGAAATACGCGACAAGGAGCGGTGCGAATACTTTTATTGTACTTGGAAAATTGTTTCAAATCGATTAATACCCATTATGTCCATTTTTGTAAAAAAAGATTTTTCTCAAAAATTCAAAATTTCCTGAACTACATGGACTTGCTTGATTCACGAAAAATGGCAAAAAATTTGTTTTGAAAATTTGGACTTTTTTGGACTGTTATATCTGTATACTCATCAATTAATAAGTTTTTGAAAGTTTTAGCGAAAGCAATCCAGTAGTTGAAGAATAAAAGCCGTCCAAAAGTCGCTTTGCCAATGTGAATACATAGCGAAGTTGCCAGTTTCTTTTAAAATATCTCGAGAAGTATGCAACCAGGAAGGGCCGGAACACCCTCAATGTATTTGGCAAATTGCTCCAAATCGATAATTACCCATTATGTCCATTTTTGTGAAAAAAGATTTTTCTCGAAAATTTCAAAATTTTCTGAACAATGTATAGACATGCTTGTTTTGCAAAAAATGGCGAAAAACTTATTTTCAAAATTAAACTTTTTTTAATTGCTATATTTCTATATTAAAAAATTGTTTTCAAGAATTTGACCCTCTTTATGCTAATTTTTCAAGCTATTACTTTTTATTTCTTTTTATTTTGGTAGCATTAATTTCCTACGATGGTTTTCACGAGTTTTCTTATATCTGATGAAATAAGCTGTCACAAACGGTGGGGATATGTTTTTTGCAGCTCAGAGATAATTCCTGATAGATAGAAATCAATTCTCTTAATTTTTGGATAAAAAAATTCTTTTCGAAAATTTCGAAATTTCGTAAGCCTTAGTTTTGTGAAAAATGGCGAAAACTTTTCTTCAAATTTTAACGTTTTTTGATTGCTATATCTTTATATTCATAAATTATTGTGTTTTGAAGAGTTTTACCCCAAACTACCCAGTGGTTGTGGTATAATTTGCCTCTAAATTTCGCGTATAGCTTATCTTAATACATTGAGAAGTTGCCCATCAGTAATTCTCTTTGAATGCAACCAGAGAGTGCTAATTTCTGCAGCTGAAGCAATTTTCACATCGATTGCAATAGTCTTTTACTAATTTACATTTCCGTGATGATAAATGGAGTAGAAGTTTTGAAATGATTGCCGTTAAATAATAATTAATATCTGCGAATCAGAAAGTATGCACACGTGTCCTTTCTTTGTTATTGTTAGGGTCATGCAAATTTTCTATTCTCCACTTATGTTTAATCAGCTGCAGTGATTTATGGTGAACAGTGTACGGCATGTTTGCAATTGTATTTTCTCGAATATGAATCAACTATAATGGTATAACAAGAAAGTTTGTTCTTTGCTTACCTCAGTATTTTTTCTTTTAGGTAATTTATCTTCCTTTATAGGCGATTCTGAATGGATGATGGGCACAACGAAGGGAATTGGCCACTTGTTTAATGAATACATATTTTGTAGACTGAGTGGTGGCTATATGTTGTCAGTGATCTTGCTCGCGCTTGCTGCTATTGACAAGCTTTAGTACGAAAAGGACGTTGGATTTAACGAATTCCATTTTCTGTCGACAGGATCCTGTTGATATCAATCTTCGAATCAACATATATTGGAATATCTGTCGATGCTGATGTAATGAAGCATAGATTTTTATTTAATCCAAGAAAGAAATCCGTTATTTTCAGTGCATGGCGTTCCTGCCTGTAATGTTCTCTGTTGAAGACTGATGATGCAAAAGCAGTTATTGCGATCACGAAACTAACTGATTTGGCGTTGCCGCTATCTTGAGAACTGGAATTGTAATACATGAACTTTAATCAATTATAGTAAATAATAAACACTCATTCTAAACAATATATTTTAATACAATATAAATAAAACAGTTCATTTTTAATTGTTTTCAAAATAGGAATTTCTTGATTCTTATTATGCCATTAGGTTCTCATGGATACTAAACCTGTGACTATTTTGATTTACTTTATTTTTCACTTAAAAAAATGACCTTCAAATGTAGCATTGAGGTTGATAATAACACTTGAAAATGGTACAAACATAATTCAATTATGAACCATATATCAATCTGAAAGATTATACGTCATATAAGCGCAGCATTTGAAGAAAATCACGTTTTCGGCTTATCAGTTGCACTAATGGTTATTGCAGAAGCGTTATTAATCAAAGAAACCACATTTATAATAGTTTTAACTTTGAGGATGTCGTAAAACGTAAACAACATTGAGTAACAAATTTTATTAAAATTATAACATGATTTTGCTAAAAGAATTGTAAATTTCTTGATTAACGTTAACAAAATAACTTCTTGCCAATACATTTCCAAGTTACATATTTGATTTCCTTTCCATTCACCACCATTAAAATCATATTTTACTTCCATGTGTCATTTCTGGAATATCTCGTGAAATACGCAATCTGGCAACGTGCGACCAAATCCATTCGTGATTTCTAATTTTTTCTGACCAATTCACATCATTTCTAAAGAACCATACAATTTTCAGCAATTTCGAAAATTTGTGGCTATATATATTCTTTGCTGTTTTCACGCTTTATGTGAAATTAGCGTTTTTCGAAATGTTTTAACGGTTTCCTTTCGAGATGGGATACATACCGATAGATTAGAAAGTGCTGCAAAGTCTGATTGAATACAATCCTGTACTTCATTATCTTGATTCAATACTTTTAGTATTATGCAATCCCTAATATTTCAGGTTATAGAGCTTGTGACAACTCTATGTGGTCATTTTCCAAACATTTATATTTTGAGAATAATATTTATATTTTGAAAAGTATTCAAACGATATTTAGGGAGTAATCATAAAGTAAAACTAAATTTGACACTTTTTCTGTATGTGGCATTTCATTTTGTCACAAGAGTTATTTCACTTTTTATGTTAATAGTTGCTAAAATTTAAATTAAATCAACTAAGCCTTAACATAATTTTCATGCTAATGTTTCTTGAAAAATTTTATTAGTGCTATTCAATATATTCAACATATATTTTATCATATTTTTCAGCTGGGTTTCAAAAAAATTTCATTATAAGGATTAAACATTGATTATAAGGAAAACAATACAATCCATTGCATCACATCACACTTTCATGCAAAAAAACTCTGTTAACGTAAAATGTTTCGTAGTCTATTTTGGAAATATTTAGTGCTTCAGCTTAACATATTTTCATACACTTTCAGTGTAAAAAACCTGCGTAATAATGAAATTTCACATAATATAAAATGTGTAAATAAAAACGTAATGATATTCATCATTTTATAAAACTGTTCATTATTTCTAGGCTACTATGGAAAATTAAGTTGTTCTACTAATAATAAGGGGCAAAGTACTTTTCAATTTGCATAATTTACTTTTTATTAAACATCACTTTACGGCATTTCTATTTAATTCAGTTATTTAATGCTGTGCTATAGCTACGCGCACGTCTTCAACTATAATTGTGCCTTTCAATACCATCTTTGAATAAGTTCTATTTGATATTGTGTTGCAGGTATTCTTCT
Organism: Trichinella pseudospiralis; assembly: GCA_001447645.1. Lineage (NCBI taxonomy): Eukaryota > Metazoa > Nematoda > Enoplea > Trichinellida > Trichinellidae > Trichinella > Trichinella pseudospiralis. The sequence continues at coordinate 140,991 of JYDV01000029.1, forward strand.
ATGCATGCTATTTGCTTGACTTTTAATTAACGTGAAAGAACTCTAATCAACATCTATATTATTAATATTAATGTTAGCATTCAGATAATCAAAGCAGTTGCTGAACACAAACGAGTGCGCATATGGTTTTCATTTTGAGATGTCTGGAATAACATTATTCTGACTAAAATAACATGAATAAAATAAATCATTTATTCGTGAAATTGTCATTACTTCTTGAAGAAATAATTTTTTTAACATCATGTACAAGGATTAAACAACGAACAATCAAGTGTTCACATATGCAGAAAAGGCAAAGTATGCCTTTTCGTTCCCCATTTTGAGATGAATTTACTAACATATTTCACTTTCAGAATTCACATAATGTAAAATTGAATACTTCATATCCGTGAGATCAAAACGCAGTAGAAATTCTAATGATTAATATATTTCTAGCTTCATGTTAAAAAGCAAGCTTTCAAAAATCCAAGTTACGCATCACACTAAAGTACCACCGGAACAATTCGCAGAAATCTTCAAAAAACCACCATTTACCATTTCTTACCTACACAAATTTAATTGTACATGAAGAGAAAGTAAGCAATATAATAATAATTAAGATGTGATCAACATCCTGCATGATGTTCTTTGCATATACCTTTGCTGCGCATTTTTATTTTCAATTTACTTATTTTTTTAATATTTCAAAAATTTACTTCTCAAACAGTGAACATAAGTGATCGAATATTTTTAAACTTTTATTCATTTATTTATTCATTTATGTTTATTATGGTTCCTTATATTTTACATGAGCACAGTTTTTAATAACATTTTAGCCAATTTCAAAATACATCACGTGAGTTCTTGGAACTTTTTTGTTTGAATATTTTTTCTTTGCTTTCAAAAGTAATTTTTAAATCATTTATATATTCCTTCTTCTAATCAGAACTTTGGAACAAGTAATTATTAATAAAAATACAAATAATTGAAAACAGCAATAGTTTTCATCAGACGTACGCACTCAAGTACATGCATGCGTTCTATCCTTCACTTCTCATTTTATTTGATATTTTTGTCACAATTAAAAACGGTTTTCCCTTCGGTGACTATATTGAATGATGCACATTTTAAAATAAATAAGAACTCCATCACAATCAGCATTTCACTCTTTCCACAACTACAACTTTGCTTCATTTTAATTCAAAAGTTTTAACAATTTTATTATTTGATTTCTCAATCGTTATATTGTTCTTTGTTCCTCTGCCAATAATTATCACTGTTATTATTGTTATATTTATGTTTTTACTTTCAATAATTTCTCAGCAACAAAGTCATCAATGTCAGAAGATTATCATTATCATTATTATCATTCTTCTTTTCATAATTTTGCTGATAAACAACGTGCATCGATTTGTTTGCATTATAATAAGAACAAATAAGGCTAAAACAATCAATATTAATTGTAAGTGGTAAATAAGAAAAGGGTAAGTACGTGTTTGCATACTTCTGTGATTTGGCTAAAAAACTGAATTTGGCAGCAACAGGGAAACCAACCACAACAGCGAAGCATCACGTTTAAAAATTAACTTATTAGTGCCAGCAATGCTAATAAATTTGCAGTGTTTTGATATTTTTTCGCATTATCTGACATTCTTTTTCAACAGAAACACCAAAAAAGTGCATATATATTATCAATCTGGAAGCGCATCATTGCAAACTGTGCGTTTTGTTTGACTTCACTGTTTGTTCAGAGTTGTTCAAATTATGCTAATGCAAATCATTACAGTAATCACAGAAGCATTTGTTTACTTACATATTATTATTTTCTTGATTACACGATTGCGTTGATGGCAAATTAAACTAGCACCTTAACAGCATCAACAACAACTTCGTAAATTGTCTATGGTGTTGACGTAATTCATTATCATGAAAGACCTTTTACTTACGGCGTTCAAGATCTTTCTCACTTACAGATCAAGATCTTTAGTATTAACAACGAACAAATACTAAACAGATCACACCAACCCACGTATACACACACTGACTATTGTAACTATCGGATGCTCATGTGCAATTTTATTTTGATTATGCGCACATGCTACAAGGCAGTAGCGCTGTGAATCCAAACCTGCTTCTATACGCTGATGCAATCCATTGCTGCCACATCAAAACTAATTCTTATCCAGTGATGTAATAAACAAACTTTGTATCAACTGATACCAGTGATACCATTTTGAATTGCTCATCCACGCTTTTATTAAAACTGGAAAGAACACGGAAGGGAATTGCTCAGGAATCATTACCACTGTAACATCGATGATGCATCATATCGCTGTTGCTAATGAACGCAGCAGTTAGGGATCGTTGGGATTACGGGAGAGAAAACGGTAGTAGGAAGAGGTAATGGTTGACGGAGTTAAGAATAAGGTTGGTTGCTAAAGCTAGAGAGAGGGCCATAAAGAAAGAATGTAAAAGACTTAAAGAAAAAAGAAAAGACAGATAAAAAGGGGAAGTAAGGAGAGAGAAAGNGCTTATCTTAATACATTGAGAAGTTGCCCATCAGTAATTCTCTTTGAATGCAACCAGAGAGTGCTAATTTCTGCAGCTGAAGCAATTTTCACATCGATTGCAATAGTCTTTTACTAATTTACATTTCCGTGATGATAAATGGAGTAGAAGTTTTGAAATGATTGCCGTTAAATAATAATTAATATCTGCGAATCAGAAAGTATGCACACGTGTCCTTTCTTTGTTATTGTTAGGGTCATGCAAATTTTCTATTCTCCACTTATGTTTAATCAGCTGCAGTGATTTATGGTGAACAGTGTACGGCATGTTTGCAATTGTATTTTCTCGAATATGAATCAACTATAATGGTATAACAAGAAAGTTTGTTCTTTGCTTACCTCAGTATTTTTTCTTTTAGGTAATTTATCTTCCTTTATAGGCGATTCTGAATGGATGATGGGCACAACGAAGGGAATTGGCCACTTGTTTAATGAATACATATTTTGTAGACTGAGTGGTGGCTATATGTTGTCAGTGATCTTGCTCGCGCTTGCTGCTATTGACAAGCTTTAGTACGAAAAGGACGTTGGATTTAACGAATTCCATTTTCTGTCGACAGGATCCTGTTGATATCAATCTTCGAATCAACATATATTGGAATATCTGTCGATGCTGATGTAATGAAGCATAGATTTTTATTTAATCCAAGAAAGAAATCCGTTATTTTCAGTGCATGGCGTTCCTGCCTGTAATGTTCTCTGTTGAAGACTGATGATGCAAAAGCAGTTATTGCGATCACGAAACTAACTGATTTGGCGTTGCCGCTATCTTGAGAACTGGAATTGTAATACATGAACTTTAATCAATTATAGTAAATAATAAACACTCATTCTAAACAATATATTTTAATACAATATAAATAAAACAGTTCATTTTTAATTGTTTTCAAAATAAGAATTTCTTGATTCTTATTATGCCATTAGGTTCTCATGGATACTAAACCTGTGACTATTTTGATTTACTTTATTTTTCACTTAAAAAAATGACCTTCAAATGTAGCATTGAGGTTGATAATAACACTTGAAAATGGTACAAACATAATTCAATTATGAACCATATATCAATCTGAAAGATTATACGTCATATAAGCGCAGCATTTGAAGAAAATCACGTTTTCGGCTTATCAGTTGCACTAATAGTCATTGCAGAAGCGTTATTAATCAAAGAAACCACATTTATAATAGTTTTAACTTTGAGGATGTCGTAAAACGTAAACAACATTGAGTAACAAATTTTATTAAAATTATAACATGATTTTGCTAAAAGAATTGTAAATTTCTTGATTAACGTTAACAAAATAACTTCTTGCCAATACATTTCCAAGTTACATATTTGATTTCCTTTCCATTCACCACCATTAAAATCATATTTTACTTCCATGTGTAATTTCTGTAATATCTCGTGAAATACGCAATCTGGCAACGTGCGACCAAATCCATTCGTGATTTCTAATTTTTTCTGACCAATTCACATCATTTCTAAAGAACCATACAATTTTCAGCAATTTCGAAAATTTGTGGCTATATATATTCTTTGCTGTTTTCACGCTTTATGTGAAATTAGCGTTTTTCGAAATGTTTTAACGGTTTCCTTTCGAGATGGGATACATACCGATAGATTAGAAAGTGCTGCAAAGTCTGATTGAATACAATCCTGTACTTGATTATCTTGATTCAATACTTTTAGTATTATACAATCCCTAATATTTCAGGTTATAGAGCTTGCGACAACTCTGTGTGGTCATTTTCCAAACATTTATATTTTGAGAATAATATTTATATTTTGAAAAGTATTCAAACGATATTTAGGGAGTAATCATAAAGTAAAACTAAATTTGACACTTTTTCTGTATGTGGCATTTCATTTTGTCACAAGAGTTATTTCACTTTTTATGTTAATAGTTGCTAAAATTTAAATTAAATCAACTAAGCCTTAACATAATTTTCATGCTAATGTTTCTTGAAAAATTTTATTAGTGCTATTCAATATATTCAACATATATTTTATCATATTTTTCAGCTGGGTTTCAAAAAAATTTCATTATAAGGATTAAACATTGATTATAAGGAAAACAATACAATCCATTGCATCACATCACACTTTCATGCAAAAAAACTCTGTTAACGTAAAATGTTTCGTAGTCTATTTTGGAAATATTTAGTGCTTCAGCTTAACATATTTTCATACACTTTCAGTGTAAAAAACCTGCGTAATAATGAAATTTCACATAATATAAAATGTGTAAATAAAAACGTAATGATATTCATCATTTTATAAAACTGTTCATTATTTCTAGGCTACTATGGAAAATTAAGTTGTTCTACTAATAATAAGGGGCAAAGTACTTTTCAATTTGCATAATTTACTTATTATTAAACATCACTTTACGGCATTTCTATTTAATTCAGTTATTTAATGCTGTGCTATAGCTACGCGCACGTCTTCAACTATAATTGTGCCTTTCAATACCATCTTTGAATAAGTTCTATTTGATATTGTGTTGCAGGTATTCTTCTATGCATGCTATTTGCTTGACTTTTAATTAACGTGAAAGAACTCTAATCAACATCTGTATTATTAATATTAATGTTAGCATTCAGATAATCAAAGCAGTTGCTGAACACAAACGAGTGCGCATATGGTTTTCATTTTGAGATGTCTGGAATAACATTATTCCGACTAAAATAACATGAATAAAATAAATCATTTATTCGTGAAATTGTCATTACTTCTTGAAGAAATAATTTTTTTAACATCATTATGTACAAGGATTAAACAACGAACAATCAAGTGTTCACATATGCAGACAAGTGCACGTATTAGATTGCAAAACTGGCCTCCCGGATTAGGGTTATAATTATTATTGGTAGTATATTACTTCTGATTTTTATATGTGCTTCAGACAAACAAATCAAGCAAAGTATGCCTTTTCGTTCCCCATTTTGAGATGAATTTACTAACATATTTCACTTTCAGAATTCACATAATGTAAAATTGAATACTTCATATCCGTGAGATCAAAACGCAGTAGAAATTCTAATGATTAATATATTTCTAGCTTCATGTTAAAAAGCAAGCTTTCAAAAATCCAAGTTACGCATCACACTAAAGTACCACCGGAACAATTCGCAGAAATCTTCAAAAAACCACCATTTACCATTTCTTACCTACACAAATTTAATTGTACATGACGAGAAAGTAAGCAATACAATAATAATTAAGATGTGATCAACATCCTGCATGATGTTCTTTGCATATACCTTTGCTGCGCATTTTTATTTTCAATTTACTTATTTTTTTAATATTTCAAAAATTTACTTCTCAAACAGTGAACATAAGTGATCGAATATTTTTAAACTTTTATTCATTTATTTATTCATTTATGTTTATTATGGTTCCTTATATTTTACATGAGCACAGTTTTTAATAACATTTTAGCCAATTTCAAAATACATCACGTGAGTTCTTGGAACTTTTTTGTTTGAATATTTTTTCTTTGCTTTCAAAAGTAATTTTTAAATCATTTATATATTCCTTCTTCTAATCAGAACTTTGGAACAAGTAATTATTAATAAAAATACAAATAATTGAAAACAGCA
>JYDV01000029.1:150696-169659 GCA_001447645.1 Trichinella pseudospiralis
AAAAAAAACAAAAAGTTTGCATTGAAAATTCTTCAAAACAATACTAAATGTGAAATGTGTGAAATAATTAAAAAACAAAAATTAGAAAATAAATGAAAGCCAAAAATTATTTCCACACATGAAAACAATTGCATGCATTAATTTTGCTGCGTGAAAGATCAATACTGCATTATTTCAAAACTCAGCCATGTAGGTTTGTCGTTATCTTATTTAAACTATGGGATAACTTCACCCTTTTGAAGTATCCCTATCCCAGACTTACAGAATTGGGACCCTTGGGGAACCGCATATACCGTATGTCTTCATTCCACAGTTCTGCTTCGTGTCGTCCTCGATCTGCTTCGTGTCGTCCGCGTTTTTACTTTATCTTTTCTTCATTGTCCATATCTGTAAGAATGTTAAATCAAATGTTAAATCAAATTTTTTCTTGCTTTATCACATAGCAAAAGTGACAAATAAAACTAGGAATTTTGAAAGAAAAGAAGTCGCTGCCTTTTCTATTAAACAAAACGGGAAAGAAATGATGATATAGTGATTTTCCTAGAAAAAAAGTAAAGAACGAGAAAAATGGAATATTTTCAACAATTAAAAATGGACTTCTGTAGTTAATGTATGCCTTAAATAAACTCAGAGAGCATTTCACGACGCTACCACTTGCCACGCAGATCAAGCAAACGAGTGCACCGTTACTGATAATAAGGCAATTTTCAAACGACCCTTATTTGCATAATGTTGCGCTAGAAACCAATTTTTGTGTGAATTATTCTACCGTAATGCCATGAAATTCAGAATATTAAAAATTCAGAATATTCATTCATTCACTAACATCAGTATGGAATACTTTCAAATGATTTGAAAAAAAGAATTTGAATGCATAAATTTGAAAGTAGTTTACGTGGAATATAAATTCTGTTTTTAAAAAATGAATTCTTAATTGATCTCATTATATGAAAACCAATAATATATAACTTTTCAGTGAAATATCTTAGATCTTACATATTAGAAACACAAGCACTTAATTCGAAGCAAACTTTCGAAGCATTCCTAGTCCAGCCTTATAAAATCAATACTCCCAAGAAATCATACATGCCTCTTGTTTTCTTTCAATCTGCTTCGTGCTGTCTATGAATTTTTGTACGGCGTTATCTGCATTTTAATTTTTTTCTCATCTCCATTCTCTATACCTGAAAAGATGATATTAAATCAAAAATTTCCTCTCTTCACCACTTAGTAAAAGTTACACCAAGTTGAAAACTAGATTTTTAAATATAATAATTAACTGATTTTTAATTAAAAGGCAACATTTACAAAACAATTATACAAAAATTTTGAAGATAATTAAAACACACTTACAAAAACGAATTATAATTCATGAATTATAAGCGGCCACTATCTAAAGCCATATTAAATTCAGAGAACAATTTACAACGCTACCACTTGACGCGTAAGTCAAACAAACAAATGCTCAATTACTAATGTTAAGGCACCGTTATGGCGATCATTATTTGCATAATGAACCGCTAGCAATCAGTTTCAGGGGATTAGAACTTTCTGAAGATCTTCTTTTGATTGGTCGTTTCATTTTAAGTTATTAAATTAAATTTTTACCATATATGTACGTATTTATGAAAATTGCATCTTTAAACTGGAATTATTTAGTTTTTTTTATTTTGTAGCAATTTCTTTTCCAATGTGTGCTTTGTTAATTTGATTGCGTGACATGCAAGAACAACTAAATTACCTGTAGTGCTTGCTTCAAGCAGGCCATCACCCGTATCAACGTGCGGTACCGACAGGAAAGCGGTATACAGGAGCATTCTTTCTTATCTTTCTGTTTGTTTCTTCTTTTGTTCTACATCGTATTTTTAGTCCCAGCTCACCGACGTTTCTATGTACCGCCTGGCAAAAGTGGAAGTAGCATCGTTGTACCCGCGTATTCAGGAAGGAGCCCCGAATCGCGGCTATCGGAGTTGTTTCAAAACCACAGATTGTTTGTGGACTATGACTGACCGCTACGACTGCCGCTTCGTTTATTAAAGATTGCAAAACAAACCCGTATGTTCCAATATCTTTACCCAATCAATTTCTTAATATCCAGTACATAAACAGCAGACTGCTGGCACCAGCTTACCCGCCACAAAGATATGGATAGTAAATAGCTGTTGATACCATTGTTGTACAACCTTGAGAATGTCATCCATGTTCTAGGTTGCATGGCTGCCAGCAGTTTATAGCCATAGCCAATCTAAACCCACAGCAAATACTAGTAGTTTATGCTTTGATGCACTCTGCCACAACAAAAATTCATCACCGGCCTTCGTTGTCCTGAACGGGACAGAGATTTGCAGGTTCAGACGATGGTTGGGCAGTTTCAGGTATCACTTTGCCCGTTGGCTGTACATCGTGGACTTTACCCGTTTAAAAAGCGGAAAATAGCTATATGTGAATGGCCTGGGCGGATGCGGCGAAAGGTTCTTCATCATAAATAGCCGGGATGGGTTTCGTTTTTTCCGCGCTTCAAAGATTGTTTCAAAATCTCGTTTTGAAATTGCCTTTTTTCCAACATGTATGCTAAGTGCTCATCCGCCGAGCATTCTGCGATGTGATTATTCTGCTTGATCACCGATGTCACAGCAAGGTTTGTCCATACAGCACCACCGCAGCCTCTTTTGTCCTATACCAGATGTACCAGATGCAAATAAAAATCTGTGGTTAAACATTTTGTGTAAACTGTATTAAGGTAATTGTTTTCAATCTGCAAGGTTACCTGACTACTCTGGATTGACTGAATTTTCAAATTGCAATTCTTGTTTTACGATGGTAACCAAATGTACAACATTCCAGATCAAACAGAATCTGTTTCATTATGAAATGATTTTGCGAAACAAAATCGAAAGCACAGAAAATCATTATTTATCTGAAGTTCACTCCATCATGAGTGAGACCGGTATCTTCCTCTAGTATTGCATATGTTCTGCCAAAATATGATCACTGCTAATTATTTTCCATCAGTAGGCATGAATTATTTATTCCTTGATCTTTCATTTGCCACCGTAACTTTCAAGTAACCAACCGTAACTCGTGCCATTGATAAACTCTTGAACACTTCTCGCTAGCCTACGAGACCAGACGCGGCACACAGTGTACAACAGCTGGGCTGAGATTTTTTCACGCCTAACGGCAACTCGGCAGGAGCTGCAGCTCACTGATTCACTCACAAACAACCAATTGAACTACGCATATCGCCAGCCAGCGCCACCTGGCACAAACAACAACAAACGGAAAGCGACAATGGCCTGGCAGCATTTTCGCACGATTCATTGATCAATCAATCATCAATCATGCTCAGTAGGAGTTTGTGCGTTTTGGCATTGCCTATTCTTCACGTCAGTCCAAGTCAGCAGGTGCGATGATGGTGGTTTTGTTGTATAATATGGTAAAATTTTCCGTTCCAATTGTCCCAGTGTGCGACTATCAGTGCAACAGTTAGGTCATCAAAATCCAATCACCATTTACAAATCTGAACGTGCTAAGCGAAATCACCGAGAGTGATAACGGGGAACTTATTACGTGCGTGTTGAATGAATGGAATCAAAACTTCAGAAAACCAGCGTACGAAGCTGGAAAACGTGCTCAGCGGATACAAACTACAAAACTGATATAAATTACCACTACAATTTGACGTACATCGTACAACAATTGTCAACAAGATCAAAGATGAAATTTTGATAAACAACCATCATCCAGTGACAGATCAACGCGCAATAAATATAGCTAATGCAATTGCACAATTCATTCGCCAACTCTGGTGTCCAACGCAGAATCGGTGCCAATCAGTGAACAGCCAATGAGAAAAATCAAAGCGCACATTTGGAAAACACCCGATATTTAAATAAACTGCCATGGAATATTTACATTTTTTTTCATTTACTTATTGTCAGCATATAAGCAAAAATAGATTGTCAAAATTCATCTTCGTCAAGCTTATCAACTAATGGATCTATCTGTTCACTCTCTGTTATACAATGATATATGTGTGTGTGTGTGTGTGTGTGTGTGTGTGTGTGTAAATCTATACACAAAATACTGTTTGAACATCTTGAGTTGTCATCAGTGAACAAAATATAGGATAAATTATCTAAAAACAACAACAACAACAATCAGAACCAAGGATGCCATGCCGGATCCATGCGACACAAGTTGTCTTCACAATAAGCAGCATTGAACAAGGTGATAATTTTCGCTTCACCTTTTTCTTCGTCAGCTAATGCTAAAAATAAAAAAATTTTTTTCACATTTTATAAAATGCCAAACAAACATTTTCTTTTGATCGTGCACAAACGACAATGAAAAGAGCTAGCTAGTTTTCATGTTGCTTAAAAATTAATTAAAAATGAAAAACATAATTTATCGACTCACTTTTCAGACGATTCTCCACTGCACTGAGACAACGATGCACGTGGTGGATCATTTCTTCACGACTTTTGCCAACCACCAGCGATGCAATTTCATCCCACACGAACGGTCGAATCCAATGAAGAAAGCCTCGTCGCAGCAGCACTCTGGCCGAAGCAACGGCACACGGAACCATGCAACCAGGAATAGCGATGCCAAAAAATTCTGCCATCGCTGGTGTAAGACGAAAACCGACCGGCATGTTTCCGTCAAAGTAATCTGAAAAAGCAAATCATATTGCCCCCAATTGACCACTGTCCATTTATTAATTGTTCAAACAACAAAACTGTCCATTGAAAAGAGAACAATGAAACACAAGCTTACTGTCGCTGTCAATTTCATAACGCAAAAAAAACGTAACAGGTTGTCCAGATTTCATTGAGACGAACAATTCTTCAGGATAAAGTGGTGCCAAGTGCATGACGTAGTAGAGCATATTCTGCAAACCGAGCTGAGCAGCCATCTGTTGTTACAAAAAAAATAAATAAATAAAAAGAAAATCAACGGAAAACAAAATACTGAGCACTGAGAAATTTTAATTTTCCATCGTCTATGAGAGAGAGAGAGAAAGAGAGAGCATTGTAGTGGACAGTGATTATCATGCATACATACACACACACACACACACACACACACACACACATATATATATATATATATATATACCTGATTCCTGAACGTGACAAAGTCAGCTGAATCCGGTAAACAACGTCGTAATTGTTCAATCATATCCCCTGTGCGTATTGTTGCTTGCACTTTCTTGAATATACGCTGAAGCATTGCGTGCACTTGCGCGTGCGCGCTCTGCTGCGACACCAACTCATGGTAATAAGTGAAAATCAGCTCTTCTTCTTCGGTCACTTTGCCGGTCGTTTTCAAATGCTGCTTCAAAAATTGTATCATCGGTTTCGAATTCGGATCGTCCAAAATGCAAGTATGATCCGGACCAATGGGAATCAACACTGGAACGTTGATCTGCAAGTGACGCGACGCTGTCAACTGAAATAAAATTAACACAACACAAATGACCAATTAATGAAAAGCAAATTGCCAACAATAATTATCAACAATGATGATGATGATGATGATAAAGTAAAAAAAAAATTGAATTTGTGTGTATGTACCCGTTCTTTGGCTAGCATTTGATTAACACCACGAAACAGCTGCAATAAGCGAGATGTTGAACGTAAATTCGGCATCTGATCGTTGGAAAACAAAAAATAACTATACGTCTAAATTAAAAAAAAAGAAAAAGATGAAAATAAATTTAGAAAAAAAATAACAAACACACTGTACAAAAGAAGCAAAAAATACAACAGCTCACCAATCCGTCAGTGCCTACAATGTGAAATCGTCGTCCAATCAGATAACCAATTTGAGCACATTCAACGATGGGCAAAAATTTGTGTATATAAACAGGTCGGTTTGTTTCCTACAGAAATTGAAACGATTGAACATTACGAACGAACAATAATTGACTAGTAGTTGGACATCAAGCGAAATTTGGAACTGCAAACGGGCAACAAAAAAGTGGAAAAAATGACAAAGAAAAATATGCAATATACATACAGTAGGGTTCAACGCCAAATGCGGAAGTAGAACATCCAGTGTGTGAGGTCTGAGTGTAAGCAGACTTTTGCAAAATTGTTCCTTGCAAATCAAAGAGTCGGTCTGTTTCAAAAGTTGTTCAGCCGACTTGCGCAAATTGGACACTTTGCGCAAAATTGTGGGAATTTCGGCAAAAACAAGCTGCACTTGACGCAGTTCGTCGAAGGCCTCTTCGCACACGCTCACAATGGCGGGTGATTTGAATTTCGACCTGCAGAAAAGAGAAACAGACAGAACGTGTAATTTTGTGAACAACATTGTGAAAATTCAATGCACGGCATTGAAAAGTCAATCGCAATCCCAACATCTCTACTGTAATATTTACTCTCTGAGAAATGAACCAATCTCGGAAAGTTTTTGAAAAATGTGAGCACGTTGCTGATCAGTCGGTTCGTAACAATTAACAAATGCCACAACTTGGTAGCAACGCTCCAACTGAATCACCATGCGAAGCAGCTGTTCACCAGGTGATTCTCGGCAAACTTCGTTTGTAAGCTGAAACAGAAATGCAGAAATTGAACTTCAATACTGTGTGTGTGTCTGTATGTATGCACAACGCACTTCTTTGATAAAATTGTCCATAAAATAAACCATATTCGGATGCTTCAATTTCAAGTTCACGTACAATTTGTACAGCAAAGCTGATTTGTCTGTAAATAAGTGAATAAATAAATAAAAATATGACGACGACAACAAGAACAACAAAAACCAATGGCTCAGTGTTGAGCATTGGTGATTTCAAACACTGTATATTCCCTTACTGTCCATTGCGGACGACTCGTCAATGACAACACCATAGACTGGCATCAATGAAACCATGTGATAATAGACGCACTGCGGATACATGCGAGCAGCGTGCATGATCACCTGCTGCCACGTGCCATACAGTGTTGAGCAAAGAATGTCGAACAGTTGCGGTATCCTGTACAATAAATAGAGAAAGAGAAAATTTAAAACACTGTCATCAGCACGTTGTGATCAAATCACATTTGCATTACCAGAATGCTAAATTCTGAGGTGGCAAAGTGAATAAACATTCGAAAATTTTGCCCATCATCAGATCCGTCTTGTCGAACTTCAACAAGTAGAACAAACGGCCAAAATGCAGACGTGCTTTGTATTCATTGCCAAGACAACAGACTCGCAGATGACATTGTATAGCAACGCGAAGCATGTCACCGGACATACTAAAAAAAAAAAATAAATAAATAAATAAAAGAAAAAGAAAAAAGCTCAGCATGTGTAAAAAAGCATTTTTCCAATTGAATGTGAACGAACAAAATTGAAAAATATTCAAAAATTTTTCACCTCTCAAAAAATCTTCTTTCATAAAAGTCAGCCAAAAATTCGCACGCTTTTATATTTGAACTGTCAATTTTCAATGCTCTGATATACAAACTCACGGCTTTTTCTTTCCTTTAAAAAGTTTCATTAAAATAAACAAGAAAAATTGATTATGCGACATAGATCAAATTTTAAAATTTCATATAATCAAAATTTGCCGTTGTTATAGTTTGCATCGGTGAAGAGTTCAGAGAATTAATAATAATAGTAATAATGATGATGATGATGATGATGAAGAAGAAGAGAAAAATAAAGATTACCTGCAGTAGTGTTGAAGAAAAAATCGAACGTCATTCAGTAAATCATGTTGGAAAATTTTTGAATCGTCAATCAGTTCAAAAATTAACAAAAAGAAGAAAAAAAAGCCAAACTTATTCTGATGATGTTATATAAAGCTCAAAATGAATGAATGAATAAAGCATAGCTACACAACATGGACAAAATGAATTTTCAAAGGAACAAAAGAAAAAGATCAACAACATTCCCAATTTACTACATCATCCCTGTGCAAAAAAATAAAAAATTAATTAATTATAGCTTGAAAGTGAAGAAGAAGAAGAAGAAGAAGAAGAAGAAGAAGAAGAAGAAGAAGAACAATATAACCATATTAAAATATATACGCAGTGTTGAAAACAAAAAAAAAGAAATAATTTCAATTATAATATTTAAAAAAACTATAAAAGAAAAAACAGCTCACTTTTGCATCAATGAACACGTTTTACCGTGCAAAGCGATCACTTTGCTCATTTGTTTCTTGGTAAAGACGTCCATGAAAGTACGTTGAATACGACGATCCGTCTGCAAGCAAAAACCAACAGGGCAAAATTGTGCTCATCGTCATTCCAAGCATGCAGTTGGAAAATTCAACTTACAGAAACAAGCATGGAAACTTTTTCAGTCACATCTCTCTCGCATTCAGACCATCGGATCATTGTCTTGACCGTGTCGTGGACAACCTGATAGGCGTCTTCCAGTGGTAGAAGAGCGTGCGAATTGGCACTGCAGTGAACGAAACGAAAATTTACTCAATAATAAAAAGAAGAATACAAATGAAATGCATGAAAACAAATTTAGCCAACAAACAACCAACATACCGCAACAGTATGGTCAGAGAAGTGGGAAATAGCAACTGTTTCCTGGCACAGCGGGCCGTGTCCAAAGACGACAACACAATCGCATGTTCACTGGCCACTTGATCGTACGGACCAAGCTGAGCAGAAAAAAAGAAAAAAAAATTAATAATTTATTATTCAAAAATAATTTTGAACAAAAAAATCAAATATTAATAATTTACTTGTTCCAATATTTGCAGATCATTGTACAATTGCATGCACTGTTGACGCCAGGTTGCTATCGCACTCCAAGCCAACTGATCGTCGCACAAGAACCGCGATCCAGTTCGAAATTCATTCCTTGAAAATAATAATAATTTTAAAATGAAAAACAATCCTCAAGATCAAAAAAAAAAAAAACACCTACTTCCAAACTTTCAGCAGAGTTTTCAAATCTTTGATGGTAAAACGCTTCAACTCCACAGACGGTGAGACGAACGTGTTCCACAGTTCACCGCATTCTTGCAACTCAATCACCTGTTGACCGCACTGCATCAAAGCAATATGCGCTTCTGTGATTGCCTTGGGCAACCGACGCCATTCTTTGATCAACAACCTCTGACAGCTTGGCACCAATCGTTCCACAATTGCGGTTGTAGTGGTGCTTTCTTCGTCGTTGAAAAAAAATGCCAAATATCCATGATAAAGACTGGCTTTCCAAATCCACTCTTTCGGACAGTTGGTTTCTACCTGAAAAATTGTGAATCAATTGAACAAAAGATGAGCGAACAGAATGGAACAAAAAAAAATAAAAATAAAAATAAAAATAAAAAGAACAATTTCAATTTACAACTGAAAGCCTGTCTCTCAACATATCCCAGTGGCCACAGCGAACAGCACATTCCAACGTCAGAACGGGATAATCTTTGCCAATTGTTTGCAGACAATTTTCCATTGAATCCCACATGTTCAACTGCTGAGAGCAGCTAAACAAGCGCAAATCAGATGCAAAGTAATAATAATAATAATAACAATAACAATAACAATAAAAGCTAGCTAAATCATTACTGCAACATGCGCTCTTCGCATATTCGAATTTCGTTGCCTACATCAGGATCACTGAAGTCGAGCGTAAAATCTGAATCCGCTTTGAAAACCTAGCGTCAAAAAGTAAAATATACAAAAAATTTCTTCTTGTTTTCTTTTTTTTTTTGAATTCAAATTACATTGCAATAAATGCGACGTGCTTCTGAAAACATGCCGTACTGTTCTTTGACCAAACCTTCTTTGCAAAAATTAATTCCTGGTCGTCGATTCAACGCTGCACAGTACATGTCAAAGTCGTTCAACTGTTGATGCAAGTCGGCAAGCGCGTGCAAAGCTTCCTGCATTGTTCACGGACAAGGGGAAAAGAATCAAAAATTAAAATATGTAGAACAACACCAAAAAAATTAAAAAAAAAAATTCATAAACTGATCCTCTTACTCGATAAGTGGCAAATGCCAACCTGTCGTCAACTGGCATTTCGCTGCCGAATGTCATCTTCTCCAATCCGATCATAGACAAGTGCCAGACGTTGTGTGCCTTTCCCAAATACTGAAAAAGAGATCCAGAACAACAATTACATCCGCTATGAATAAATAGTGTGCACAGAAATATATAATACTGATAGGACGAATGGACTGAAATTGGGCAGAGGATCGCACGAGGTGAAAGCTTCGAGAAATGTTCGTATGACATTCTTGGCATTGCCTCGCAATGTTGTGTGCGTTACAGAGGCCAGAAAAGGATTAATCCAAGAAGAGAGATGCTGCAAAAAAAAAAAGAAAAGAAAAGAAAAAGCTTTTTAATTTTCAATAAAAATCATAACGTAGTAAATTTTTAATAATCAACGAATAAATTAAAATTCCACTTCACCTCTTTCAGATCAACAGTCAGCGAAAGCCAAAGCGATTGTACGCAGTTGATGAATATTCGTGACGCCACGTCCGGATGCATGTGACAAAAGTACAACAAGTGCGGAATTATAGCGTTGGCCTGTGAAAAACAGAAATTACAATCAAAACTTTTCCATCAAATATCTATTTGACATTTTTTCACATTACAATATGTGCTGCAGCAGAATTGCACAAGACAAGAAAATTCTACTTTCACTCGTGCAGACAACAAGCATTTTCAAATAAATGCAAAAATTGATGTTATCAACAGATATTTTGTCAAAATTTGTTAATTTGCATGCAAAAATTTAAAAAAAAAACAAACAAACAAAAAAATTTACTCACCGAATCGTCAACTTTGAATTCATTCAACTGCAACTCTATCCATACGGAGTGTTTGCGAAATGACAGCACGTTATTGAAAACCATGGGTATGGTTGTTTTAGTAGCCCTGAGCATAATCTGCAATAATAATTGTGATTGTGAGAAAAAAAAGAAAAAGAAAAAGAAAAAACACTTCATACTGCACTGCACAATTTGATCCAGTTGTGCTGTTGCAACGGTTCCCAAGTTTGCGTACACATGATGTACTGGAGCCGGCCAAACGGTGACATCGGCAATGAGGATTCCAAAATTTCGCTGAAACTATTTCGCGTTTCTTCGAACGGTGCTACCAGTGCGTGCAGAAAAGCGGGCTCCAATTTCGTGATCAGTTCCGTGTTTCGATACTCTTCCGAACTGAGAACAAAGCAATTTTTTGTTCAACATCCGACAAAATATACAGTTCAACATCCGCTGCTCTTCTACCTGTACACGGAATGGACCAAGTTGTGAAACAGTTTGCGCACTTCAGTGTCGGCGGGCAATTTTTTGTCAATGCATTGCATGAGTTTGATCAGAATAATTTGCCGTTCACGCAACGACGGTCCCGTCGGTTTCTGGCGAAAGAAGCAGAAAATCATGAATGATCAAAACGAAGAAAAAAGCAAACAATTGAAGCAATGCCAAGACGAAAAAATAATTAACAATAATCAGAAACGATAAAATTAAATTAAATTAAATTAAATTAAATTAAAAAAATACCGCCATCTTCATCCACTCGACCACAAGCAACACTATGGTACCGAACAAACGCAAACTGTTCGTCTTCTCAATCAACACCAGAAGCACGTTGTGCAACAATGCACGCTGCAGATCGTGCGAAATACTCTCCATGATCGGCTTCAGCACATCCAAACACCAGAGCATCAAGTCGGATGTTGCTGCAACAAATCAATTTGTACAAAAACCACAATACCAACCAATACAGGAGTAATTTTTTTTTCTTTTTCAAAATGAAAAAAATGAAGAAAGAAAAAAAAAGCATTATTCAAAAATGTTTCTGCCCCGTACTTCGAGTCTTGTCGTTGGAAGTGATGTGGTCGCGGGTCAGTCGATGCAAAGTTCTAATCAACGGATTGGCAAACTGTTCCACGTAGTGCGGATTGCCGTAGCTCATCGCTTTCAACAGCGTCACTGCCGTGTATACGGTGCCGACACCGCCGGTACTTCTGCTAGAGGAAGAACAACAAAAAAAAAACAACAACAACAAACATGCTTCAAACGAAGTACAATCACCTCAGACTGTTTTATGCGTGGTTACTCACTTTTCAAATGTATTCAACGCGTCGGTCAACACGTTGCTCACACCATCGCACAAGATCGGCAAACGTGCCATTATTTCTGGAAACTGCTGTTCACCGAACGCTGCGTGAAGTTTCGTGAACAACGAATATATGCATCGAGTTATCTGAACACAGAACAACAACATGCAAAAAATACAAGTGGAGTTTAAAAATTTCAACAAACCTGAGTGTTTGGACAACTGAAACAAACAAGCAATGCTCTCTGGATACTTTCCAAGATGGGCATGATTCGTTCATTCGACTACAATTTGAATTACAAATATTGTAAACAATGAATACAATATCAAATCTTGTTGCTCACCATCACAGTCACAATGGTACACAGTAGTTCCAAATGAACGTATATAGTTGTCAAATTTACTGGAGCCTCCTGCAAGTGAATTGATTATTAATTTTAAAAACACGCAACACATAGTAGACCGACAGAGAAAAAAATTACCGTATGAAGTAAAATATCTTCGATCCACAAATTCAGAAAAGAATCAACTTTAGAACCCAAAATATCTCCGTTGAACATACGTTTCACCAATTGCATACAATGTTTGGTCATGTAATCCATGTCAACAGCGGGGTTAGGAGGCGGCGGCGCGGTAAGCAGCTGTTCGTGTGACTAAAGATATGAAATTGAAAAATTAACAAAACAAGAATCATCCAATCCTAGTGTGCAATAAATAAAATAACAATAAAAAAAAACTTCAGTTCGAAGGAAAAACTATCTTTCTCAAATAATGATGAACGCATCTGCTTACTTTGCAGGCAACTTTGAGAAGATTCACAACTACTGATCGCATCAAAGACAACTCAATCGGTCGATCAGAACCGTACGCAACGAACTAAACAAAACAGACACACATCCATTGTATGAGAACAAGTTATAATTCCAATTTCATACCTTGGATTGCAATGAAAATGGACAATAGCCACCCTGAAAATTGAATATGAATTTGAAATCAATAAATAATTATATGCCAAAAGAAAAAAAAAGTAAATCAATAAATTAATAAATATAATATGAAACATCCCACTTCTCAACTTTGAAAAAAAAAACAAAAAACTATACATACCCCTTCGTTGGGAAAATATACAAGCCGTCTCTTCCTCACCACTTCCCACTTCAGTACTGTCTCGATAAGATCAACAGCTATAGTTCGAAATTCTATTGAACTCTGAAAAAAGAATAATTCGTTCAACAAATAGCGAAAAAAAAATCCAGAAAAAAAGCTTACAACATGCTCATTCACCTCGGAGGCAAGCAGCTTCTGAATCAGTGGAACCAAATATGGCATAATGTCATGTCGCAAAAAGTAAAATACCAAATAATTGCGCAAAAGCAATCCCCTGAAAAGAGAAAAAATACAACAATCACAATCAATGGATTAAACAAGTACAAGCAAGTATGACGGCGGTGTTGTTTTTTTTTGAAAAGTGCAAATGCTTTGTGGAAAAAACAAATATAGCAGTATAATAAAAATGAAAAATGACAACATACAACAAATGTAATGTCTTAGCAGAGCTGAAGTGTTCTTCAATCAGAATCTGTCTGACTGGTTTCAACAAGTAACTCATGCCGTCATCCATACGAGAAAGAGCTAGCATGAGCACTGCAAACGCTTGCCGGACGACAAAGCGCGCTTCTACTGAAGTAGCGTTCATTAGGCTATCCAAAACCTACACAACACAAATGTTTACATATAACAGAGATTAATATACATATATATTGGTTTCTTTTCATGCTTATTTGACAATATTGAAAACCAACCAACCTGTACAATAACTTGGCGATTTATGGAAAATTGACAAATTGCATACGATATCAGCATAAGTCCATGATATCGAACTACAGGGTCCATGTGTTTGTGCTCTTCTTGTAAACATGGCCAACCGAATTGCAAAAAATTCAACAAATAGACGTTACTTTTTCTGAAATGATCAAACACTTTTGCACAACTTTAAACAGAATCTATTATGATCAAAAGAAAAGTGAAATCAAATTTGTTCATGCTGCAAAAAATTAATTAATTAATTAATAATAGTAATACTTTGCTGTAATGTGTTCAGATGCGTGCTTGATGAACAAGCAGCCCATTTGAGAGATCAATATTCGCAAATGAATATCTTTGATGTCGGACAAAAGAAATTTCTCCACAAATGTGACCACCAAATTCTTTTGTACAGCTGCTTCTGGACTGTCAGGCAAAGGACCGATGAACTGAAAATAAATGGTACAACAAATTATATTCAATTAAATTTGTAAATCTTGAAATAAACACTAATGTTACCTGAGAAACACGGCCTCTTTCCATCGCTTCTGCCATTCCAGGCACAATGATTGTTTGAATGAACTAAAATGAATAAAAATTGATCATCCGTTGAACATGGTGCTGCACTTACAATGCTTTTGATCGAATCACTGATTGCAGGATTTTCCATCATTTCGGCCAATTTGAAAAAGCTCTGCCGTTTCCATTCAACCGGAAAATACAGCAACTCCCTTTCCAAATATCGAATCAAAAAGAGCAAATCGGTGACAAAGTTTTCATTGAAAGCAGACAATATGGTCAAGAGTAGTTGAAAATCGTACCGATGGCAACTTGAAAAATAAAAAATATTATCAAACGAATAAAAATCAAGTAAAATTATTCTGTGCAAACAACAACAACAACAACAATAATAATAATAATAAGCTGGTTGAAAGTGTAATTTAATGATATAATACCGGTAGAATTGTAATAAAATTTTCAGCAAACGTTTGGGAGTTTTCCAATAATAATACCAGAGCGGTGTTTGCTGAAAACAATAACAACAGGATGATGAGAATGAATAATATTTTTCCATATTCATCCGGCTATACTTACTTCGCTGTATCGACTTGCAAAATTCGGTGCAGTGTAAAAAGAATAAGCCCAATTGAAAATGTGCGAATTGTTCTGCAACCATCTCCCATCACGTTTCGACAACAGCAACACCAATCTCAACATGACCGCAGTTCGATCTTCGTAGGATATTTTCGACTTCTGACAACAATATGTGATCAAATAAATTGTATATCAAATAAATCGTGTATAAAATAATTTTAAATAAACCAATTTCTGTTGCTCTCACCTTTTTCGGAGTCATCAAATTCAACAAATAGCACGGCTGTTCATACAGAACAGCTCTCAGTTTTACACTGCTGGGATTTTTCAACAACCACTACAACAAGAATGAACAACAATTATAAATTGTCGTTCTGTTCACATGATAAAATTCCCTTACAATGTACAAATCTATAGCGTTGGAATCTCGAAAGAAGTCAGTATCAAAAAATACATCGGTCACTTTGGCTGGAAATTTTTCTGTGAACGGCAACAACAATGATCTGAATCTGTTGGCCAACTGAAATGAAATATATATATATATATATATATATATATATATAACGTACAAATTTAAAATTGTGATTCATTGATTGGATCGTTTCATCAATTAGCATATCAATCAATTTTGGAAAAAAAGAAAAAAATTTTTTTACAAAAACTCACCAACGACGTATACAACGTTTCCATTTCGACGAACGCTTCCAAATAGTTGTGAACGACAGTTGTGTCGACATCGGTCATCTCGCCGAACATTTGCAAAATATACGAATAGCAAGCGTAGTCCTGGAAAAAAACGAAATATACGTGTAGGATTGGAAAAAAAAATATCCCCCAATCACAATCTTCATCTCACCGACTGATCTTTGGCTAAAGCACTTCGAAAATTGGTCAACTTGTACGAAAACGATTTCAAAGTTGACTGAAACAATGAAATTGAATTGTGAAATTTAAAACAAGCTATTCCAGTGCTTACAGCTAATAATATGCCCTGCTGATTGACATTCGACGGAGACAGTCTGCTGCAATACAAAAGCGTGCGACCAACATCTTCGTGACGTCCGCGGATATTTTCATACAACTTCGTCATGCTTGAAAAGATCAAGTGCAACATTTCACAAGATACCCAGTTTTTCTCTTTGATCTGAAAAAAAAAGAAAAAATTCAACTTTCCTCCCAATTTGAAAAAATATTCTCCCACCTCTTCAAGCATGCGAAATGCTTCTTCTTGAATCGTTTTCGACGATCGAATCAAAGTCTGCACCAGGTACAAAACCAATTTATGCCGCGTATCCAACGACGACCTCAGGAAACACGTGTACAACGCCCCTGGATAAAACCAAAAAACAATAATAAATTTAAAAGCTGCTTGTCTGTTTGCTAGTATTTACGAGTGGCAAGCAATTTCAACTCTTCGGCACGATGAGCCGCTTCGGTCATTCCATCCCAGTTGTCCGACAAGCACGGACGCAGGCCGGCCACTCCGCTGAACAGTGTAGCCGGTGTGTCATTTTCGGCTGACAATTGCAAGATCATTTTCAACTTTTCCAAAAAATTCCTAATCTCCAACGAATCTTCTTTGAAACCAATTATGTGCGGCTCAACAGAATGAATATACGAAAATGCATCCTGAAACAAAACGCACACACTCACACAAACACACACGTGTTGTAGTTGCTATGAAAAGCTCAACAACAATGATTATTTTTATTATTAGTAAAACAATTGTTCTTATTTTTCTTTTTACCAAAAAAGCAATCTGATCCAGTATGGTCGATTTCAGTGGAAATGTGAAATATTCTGGCGACAACATGATGCTCAAATAACGAGAATACGGTTTCAATACCGAAGCACGCGACACGTCCAATTCAGTCGATGCAAATTCAATCGTACTTTTCACCTGCAAAATTGACATCAAACATTTATTTATGCAAATAAATGCATCGTGAATACTTACAAAACGTCGCAAACTTTCACTAGACGATGTAAGATATGGCAAAACAATGTAAACAAGCCGTCTGCAAACTTCACTACGACAAATACAATTGGCACTTTCGATAACTTTGCTCAACAACAATGTCCAGCATTTATGCACAGTACCCAAAATCAGGCGGTCGTACTGACAAAACCAACGTGATCAGCAACAACATTAATCAACCGTAGAGTAAAGTGATTGCATGCAAACTTACATCTTCGTCATTGTCGATGATTATCGATATCAGGCAAGGTAGTATCACTTTCATCTGATCCGTAACCCAAAGCAAATGATTGCATTCAATCAGAGTCATCAGCGCATTGCAACAGCTCAATTTGGTGTAATACGGGCGCTCATAACCGAGACTGATCAGCTTGTCGAACATGTATTGAAAAAGATACAGTTCACTACTCTAAAATTAAATAAATAAATAAATAAATTCATCAAAAAAAATTTTTTTTTTTTGGAAAAGCTGACTTTCAATACGCTGCCTGTAACAGAGTTTGCCAGGTCGTAGATGGTTTCGATCGCTTTCAAAGCCACTTCGTGCAAATCTGAGTTGTTCTCTTTCAAAATTTTCACCACAGCATCGACCACAATCAACGCGTCCATGTAATTGTTTTGTTTTCCATTCTCTTCACCATCGCCAAAAAAGGCTGAAAAGTTGCACAATAAAAATCTGATCATCACGAACACCAACCAAATCGTACATATCTGTTGGTCAATTGCTTTGCAAATCATTATTTTCAAAATGTTCTTTGCAAACGCCGTCAATTCCAAACTGTCGTTGCAAGCTTTATCTTCCACTATAACATACTTGCATATATGTATATATATATATACATAAATATATACATGTACATATATATAATTTTTAAAAAATGGAACAATTAAAAAAATTAATTAATTAATAGTACTCACACAACACTGTAGCGATGATGTTGATCATCATTTGCCTGCTGGGATGAGTAAAATTGTCGCCCATATCAGCCCAGGGTTGTATTTCTGATATTTTGAATCTTGAATAAAAATTAAATTATAAATGTAAAAAAAAAGAAACAAATTTTTTGTTTTCATCAACACCATCACCACCAACTACCCTTTATACAATATAGTGTGCAGTGCATCATTGAGTAAAAGAAAATGCACACTACAGAAATACAAAGTAGAAAAAGCCAACTATACAATAAAAATTGCCACAAGACAGAAAGCAATTTTCATCACCTGTTTCGAAGCAAATCAGTTTTAATCCCGTGCGGACCCAACAACACTATGAGAACATTTCTGCACATTGCACAGCTGTGCATTTGCAAAGCGTTGTCATTCAGCGTCTGCGACACATTGGTGTAGCATTGCTCGAAAATCTGGGAAAAAATACAAAAAAAATAATAATATATTGATCATAAGCAACAAAATACAACAATCTACACAACATACCAAGTGCAATTCAATGTTGTAACTGAGCGCAACTGGAAAATTGGATTCACAACTGCACTGGATGCAGGCCGATGGTTGCACATTCACGCTGCCCACGTTGGATATCTGCAGCAAGCATGGGACAGTTTGGTGGTTGTTCCAAAAAGTACAAAAGACAACAAAGCTTACCAATTCTGGATCGACAATCAAATAGCGATTCAAGCCTCCCAATTTGCTCAAACAACGCCACACGTCCGTGGCCAGCTTTTCGTCGCTGCATTCACGCAACACTTTCCAAATGGCGCGCAACAAATTCATCCTGACCGGCCGGATAGCTTTGACCGCCAGTGACGTCATCGGCATGTCGATCATGTTCTCCAACACCCGTAAAGCCTGCAAAGACAAAGCAATAATAATACAACGGCATCTTGTATGCCATGCAACAGTCAACAACAGCCACAGCCACACACACACACACACACATATATATATATATATATATATGCATCAGACACTGAAACGTACCGAAAATCCAAGAGTGACTGAAAAATTGTTCAACGCTTCAATGATCGCATCGACGACAATGTGCAACTGCTTATCGCAAGCAGGAAATGGAATGCCCAAAATCAAATCGAC